>OU744453.1:11077112-11318704 GCA_916610825.1 Haliclystus octoradiatus
AAACCAGACGTCTAGAAAGAAAAGCAGACGTCTAAACGAAAACCAGACAATTCTATGACAATAGGCGTCTAGACAGCTTGCTAGTGTCTAGACCAAAAAGCAGACAATTTTCAGACAATAGGCCACTAGACAGCTTGCCAGACGTTTAAACAAAAAACCAGACGTCTAGACGAAAAACCAGACAATTTTCAGACAATAGGTGTCTAGACAGCTTGCCAGACGTCTAGACAGAAAACCAAGTGTCTAATCGAGAAGCTAGACAATTTTCAGACAATAGGCCACTAGACAGCTTGCCAGACGTTTTAAACAAAAAACCAGACGTCTAGACGAAAAACCAGACATTTTTGAGACAATAGGCGTCTAGACAGCTTGACAGACGTCTAGACAGAAAACCAGACGAGTAGAGGAAAAATCATACAATTTTCAGAAAATAAGCGTTTAGACAGAAAATCAGACGTCTAGACAGAAAACCAGACATCTAGACGAGAAACCAGATATATTTCAGACAAAAGACGTCTAGACAGCTTTCCAGACGTCTAGACAGAAAACCAGACATCTAGACGAAAAACCAGGCAATTTTCAGACAATAGGCCACTGCACAGATTGCCAGACGTATAAACAAAAACCAGACGTCTAGACGAAAAACCAGACATATTTCAGACAAAAGACGTCTAGACAGCTTTCCAGACGTCTAGACAGAAAACCAGACATCTAGACGAAAAACCAGACAATTTTCAGACAATAGGCGTCTAGACAGCTTGCCAGACGTCTACAAAGAAAACCAGACGAATAAAGGGAACACCAGACAATTTTCAGAAAATAAGCGTGTAGACAGCTTGCCAGACATCTAGACAGAAAAGCAGACATATAGACGAAAAACAGACAATTTCTAGACAATAGACGTCTAGAAAGCTTTCAAGACGTCTAGACAGAAAACCAGACGAATAGAGGAAAAATCATACAATTTTCAGAAAATAAGCGTCTAGACAGAAAACCAGACGTCTAGACAGAAAACCAGACATCTAGATAAAAAAGAGACAATTTTCAGACATAAGGCGTCTAGACAGCTTTCCAAGTGTCTAGACGAAAAACCAGACAATTTTCAGACAAAAGACGTCTAGACAGCTTTCCAGACGCCTAGACAGAAAACCAGACGTCTAGACGAAAAACCAGACAATTTTCAGACAAAAACGTCTAGACAAATTGCCAGACGGCTAGACAGAAAACAGAACGTATGGCAGGAAAACCAAACAATTTTCAGAAAATAAGCGTGTAAACAGCTTACCAGACGTCTAAACAGAAAACCAGACGTCAGGACGAAAAGCCAGACATTTTTCAGACAATAGGCGTCTAGACAGAAAACCAGACGTCTAGAAAGAAAAGCAGACGTCTAGACGAAAACCAGAAAATTGTATGACAATAGGCGTCTAGACAGCTTGCTAGTGTCTAGACGAAAAAGCAGACAATTTTCAGACAATAGGCCACTAGACAGCTTGCCAGACGTTTAAACAAAAACCAGACGTCTAGACGAAAAACCAGACAATTTTCAGACAATAGGCGTCTAGACAGGTTTCCAGACGTCTAGACAGAAAACCAGACGTCTGGACGAAAAGCAAGACATTTTTGAGACAATAGGCGTCTAGACAGCTTGCCAGACGTCTAGACAGAAAACCAGACGAGTAGAGGAAAAATCATACAATTTTCAGAAAATAAGCGTCTAGACAGAAAACCAGACGTCTAGAAAGAAAAGCAGACGTCTAAACGAAAACCAGACAATTCTATGACAATAGGCGTCTAGACAGCTTGCTAGTGTCTAGACCAAAAAGCAGACAATTTTCAGACAATAGGCCACTAGACAGCTTGCCAGACGTTTAAACAAAAAACCAGACGTCTAGACGAAAAACCAGACAATTTTCAGACAATAGGTGTCTAGACAGCTTGCCAGACGTCTAGACAGAAAACCAAGTGTCTAATCGAGAAGCTAGACAATTTTCAGACAATAGGCCACTAGACAGCTTGCCAGACGTTTAAACAAAAAACCAGACGTCTAGACGAAAAATCAGACATTTTTGAGACAATAGGCGTCTAGACAGCTTGACAGACGTCTAGACAGAAAACCAGACGAGTAGAGGAAAAATCATACAATTTTCAGAAAATAAGCGTTTAGACAGAAAATCAGACGTCTAGACAGAAAACCAGACATCTAGACGAAAAACCAGACATATTTCAGACAAAAGACGTCTAGACAGCCTTCCAGACGTCTAGACAGAAAACCAGACATCTAGACGAAAAACCAGGCAATTTTCAGACAATAGGCCACTGCACAGATTGCCAGACGTATAAACAAAAAACCAGACGTCTAGACGAAAAACCAGACATATTTCAGACAAAAGACGTCTAGACAGCTTTCCAGACGTCTAGACAGAAAACCAGACATCTAGACGAAAAACCAGACAATTTTCAGACAATAGGCGTCTAGACAGCTTGCCAGACGTCTGGAAAGAAAACCAGACGAATAAAGGGAACACCAGACAATTTTCAGAAAATAAGCGTCTAGACAGCTTGCCAGACATCTAGACAGAAAAGCAGACATATAGACGAAAAACAGACAATTTCTAGACAATAGACGTCTAGAAAGCTTTCAAGACGTCTAGACAGAAAACCAGACGAATAGAGGAAAAATCATTCAATTTTCAGAAAATAAGCGTCTAGACAGAAAACCAGACGTCTAGACAGAAAACCAGACATCCAGATAAAAAAGAGACAATTTTCAGACATAAGGCGTCTAGACAGCTTTCCAAGTGTCTAGACGAAAAACCAGACAATTTTCAGACAAAAGACGTCTAGACAGCTTTCCAGACGCCTAGACAGAAAACCAGACGTCTAGACGAAAAACCAGACAATTTTCAGACAAAAACGTCTAGACAAATGGCCAGACGGCTAGACAGAAAACAGAACGTATGGCAGGAAAACCAAACAATTTTCAGAAAATAAGCGTGTAAACAGCTTACCAGACGTCTAAACAGAAAACCAGACGTCAGGACGAAAAGCAAGACATTTTTCAGACAATAGGCGTCTAGACAGAAAACCAGACGTCTAGAAAGAAAAGCAGACGTCTAGACGAAAACCAGAAAATTGTATGACAATAGGCGTCTAGACAGCTTGCTAGTGTCTAGACGAAAAAGCAGACAATTTTCAGACAATAGGCCACTAGACAGCTTGCCAGACGTTTAAACAAAAACCAGACGTCTAGACGAAAAACCAGACAATTTTCAGACAATAGGCGTCTAGACAGGTTTCCAGACGTCTAGACAGAAAACCAGACGTCTGGACGAAAAGCAAGACATTTTTGAGACAATAGGCGTCTAGACAGCTTGCCAGACGTCTAGACAGAAAACCAGACGAGTAGAGGAAAAATCATACAATTTTCAGAAAATAAGCGTTTAGACAGAAAATCAGACGTCTAGACAGAAAACCAGACATCTAGACGAAAAACCAGACATATTTCAGACAAAAGACGTCTAGACAGCTTTCCAGACGTCTAGACAGAAAACCAGACATCTAGACGAAAAACCAGACAATTTTCAGACAAAAACGTCTAGACAAATTGCCAGACGTCTAGACAGAAAACAGAACGTATGGCAGGAAAACCAAACAATTTTCGGAAAATAAGCGTGTAAACAGCTTACCAGACGTCTAAACAGAAAACCAGACGTCTGGACGAAAAGCCAGACATTTTTCAGACAATAGGCGTCTAGACAGCTTGCCAAGTGTCTTGTCGAAAACTAGACAATTTTCAGACAAAAGACGTCTAGACAGAAAACCAGACGTCTGGACGAAAAGCCAGACATTTTTCTGACAATAGGCGTCTAGACAGCTTGCCAAGTGTCTTGTCAAAAACCAGACAATTTTCAGACAAAAGACGTCTAGACAGAAAACCAGACGTCTAGACAAAAACCAGACAATTTTCAGACAATAAGTGTCTAGACAGCTTGCCAGACGTCTAGACAGAAAACCAGACATCTAGACGAAAAACCAGACGAGTAGAGGAAAAATCATACAATTTTCAGAAAATAAGCGTCTAGACAGAAAACCAGACGTCTAGAAAGAAAAGCAGACGTCTAGACGAAAACCAGACAATTCTATGACAATAGGCGTCTAGACAGCTTGCTAGTGTCTAGACCAAAAAGCAGACAATTTTCAGACAATAGGCCACTAGACAGCTTGCCAGACGTTTAAACAAAAAACCAGACGTCTAGACGAAAAACCAGACAATTTTCAGACAATAGGTGTCTAGACAGCTTGCCAGACGTCTAGACAGAAAACCAAGTGTCTAATCGAGAAGCTAGACAATTTTCAGACAATAGGCCACTAGACAGCTTGCCAGACGTTTAAACAAAAAACCAGACGTCTAGACGAAAAACCAGACATTTTTGAGACAATAGGCGTCTAGACAGCTTGACAGACGTCTAGACAGAAAACCAGACGAGTAGAGGAAAAATCATACAATTTTCAGAAAATAAGCGTTTAGACAGAAAATCAGACGTCTAGACAGAAAACCAGACATCTAGACGAAAAACCAGACATATTTCAGACAAAAGACGTCTAGACAGCTTTCCAGACGTCTAGACAGAAAACCAGACATCTAGACGAAAAACCAGGCAATTTTCAGACAATAGGCCACTGCACAGATTGCCAGACGTATAAACAAAAAACCAGACGTCTAGACGAAAAACCAGACATATTTCAGACAAAAGACGTCTAGACAGCTTTCCAGACGTCTAGACAGAAAACCAGACATCTAGACGAAAAACCAGACAATTTTCAGACAATAGGCGTCTAGACAGCTTGCCAGACGTCTAGAAAGAAAACCAGACGAATAAAGGGAACACCAGACAATTTTCAGAAAATAAGCGTCTAGACAGCTTGCCAGACATCTAGACAGAAAAGCAGACATATAGACGAAAAACAGACAATTTCTAGACAATAGACGTCTAGAAAGCTTTTAAGACGTCTAGACAGAAAACCAGACGAATAGAGGAAAAATCATTCAATTTTCAGAAAATAAGCGTCTAGACAGAAAACCAGACGTCTAGACAGAAAACCAGACATCTAGATAAAAAAGAGACAATTTTCAGACATAAGGCGTCTAGACAGCTTTCCAAGTGTCTAGACGAAAAACCAGACAATTTTCAGACAAAAGACGTCTAGACAGCTTTCCAGACGCCTAGACAGAAAACCAGACGTCTAGACGAAAAACCAGACAATTTTCAGACAAAAACGTCTAGACAAATTGCCAGACGGCTAGACAGAAAACAGAACGTATGGCAGGAAAACCAAACAATTTTCAGAAAATAAGCGCGTAAACAGCTTACCAGACGTCTAAACAGAAAACCAGACGTCAGGACGAAAAGCCAGACATTTTTCAGACAATAGGCGTCTAGACAGAAAACCAGACGTCTAGAAAGAAAAGCAGACGTCTAGACGAAAACCAGAAAAATGTATGACAATAGGCGTCTAGACAGCTTGCTAGTGTCTAGACGAAAAAGCAGACAATTTTCAGACAATAGGCCACTAGACAGCTTGCCAGACGTTTAAACAAAAACCAGACGTCTAGACGAAAAACCAGACAATTTTCAGACAATAGGCGTCTAGACAGGTTTCCAGACGTCTAGACAGAAAACCAGACGTCTGGACGAAAAGCAAGACATTTTTGAGACAATAGGCGTCTAGACAGCTTGCCAGACGTCTGGACAGAAAACCAGACGAGTAGAGGAAAAATCATACAATTTTCAGAAAATAAGCGTTTAGACAGAAAATCAGACGTCTAGACAGAAAACCAGACATCTAGACGAAAAACCAGACATATTTCAGACAAAAGACGTCTAGACAGCTTTCCAGACGTCTAGACAGAAAACCAGACATCTAGACGAAAAACCAGGCAATTTTCAGACAATAGGCCACTGCAAAGATTGCCAGACGTATAAACAAAAAACCAGACGTCTAGACGAAAAACCAGACATATTTCAGACAAAAGACGTCTAGAAAGCTTTCCAGACGTCTAGACAGAAAACCAGACATCTAGACGAAAATCCAGACAATTTTCAGACAATAGGCGTGTAGACAGGTTTCCAGACGTCTAGACTGAAAACAAGAAGTATACAAGGAAAACCAGACAATTTTCAGACAATAGGCGTCTAGACAGCTTGCCAGACGTCTAGACAGAAAACCAGACGTCTAGACGAAAATCCCGACAATTTTCAGACAATAGGCGTCTAGACAGGTTTCCAGACGTCTAGACAGAAAACCAGACGTCTGGACGAAAAGCAAGACATTTTTGAGACAATAGGCGTCTACACAGCTTGCCAGACGTCTAGACAGAAAACCAGACGAGTAGAGGAAAAATCATACAATTTTCAGAAAATAAGCGTTTAGACAGAAAATCAGACGTCTAGACAGAAAACCAGACATCTAGACGAAAAACCAGACATATTTCAGACAAAAGACGTCTAGACAGCTTTCCAGATGTCTAGACAGAAAACCAGACATCTAGACGAAAAACCAGGCAATTTTCAGACAATAGGCCACTGCACAGATTGCCAGACGTATAAACAAAAAACCAGACGTCTAGACGAAAAACCAGACATATTTCAGACAAAAGACGTCTAGACAGCTTTCCAGACGTCTAGACAGAAAACCAGACATCTAGACGAAAAACCAGACAATTTTCAAACAATAGGCGTCTAGACAGCTTTCCAGACGTCTACACAGAAAACCAGACGTCTAGACGAAAAACCAGACAATTTTCAGACGAAAACGTCTAGACAGCTTCCCAGACGTCTAGACAGAAAACCAAACGTATTGAAGGAAAACCAAACAATTTTCAGAAAATAAGCGTCTAAACAGCTTACCAGAAGTCTAGACAGAAAACCAGACGTCTGGACGAAAAGCCAGACATTTTTCAGACAATAGGCGTCTAGACAGAAAACCAGACGTCTAGAAAGAAAAGCAGACGTCTAGACGAAAACCAGAAAATTGTATGACGATAGGCGTCTAGACAGCTTGCTAGTGTCTAGACGAAAAAGCAGACAATTTTCAGACAATAGGCCACTAGACAGCTTGCCAGACGTTTAAACAAAAACCAGACGTCTAGACGAAAAACCAGACAATTTTCAGACAATAGGCGTCTAGACAGGTTTCCAGACGTCTAGACAGAAAACCAGACGTCTGGACGAAAAGCAAGACATTTTTGAGACAATAGGCGTCTAGACAGCTTGCCAGACGTCTAGACAGAAAACCAGACGAGTAGAGGAAAAATCATACAATTTTCAGAAAATAAGCGTCTAGACAGAAAACCAGACGTCTAGAAAGAAAAGCAGACGTCTAAACGAAAACCAGACAATTCTATGACAATAGGCGTCTTGACAGCTTGCTAGTGTCTAGACCAAAAAGCAGACAATTTTCAGACAATAGGCCACTAGACAGCTTGCCAGACGTTTAAACAAAAAACCAGACGTCTAGACGAAAAACCAGACAATTTTCAGACAATAGGTGTCTAGACAGCTTGCCAGACGTCTAGACAGAAAACCAAGTGTCTAATCGAGAAGCTAGACAATTTTCAGACAATAGGCCACTAGACAGCTTGCCAGACGTTTAAACAAAAAACCAGACATCTAGACGAAAAACCAGACATTTTTGAGACAATAGGCGTCTAGACAGCTTGACAGACGTCTAGACAGAAAACCAGACGAGTAGAGGAAAAATCATACAATTTTCAGAAAATAAGCGTTTAGACAGAAAATCAGACGTCTAGACAGAAAACCAGACATCTAGACGAAAAACCAGATATATTTCAGACAAAAGACGTCTAGACAGCTTTCCAGACGTCTAGACAGAAAACCAGACATCTAGACGAAAAACCAGGCAATTTTCAGACAATAGGCCACTGCACAGATTGCCAGACGTATAAACAAAAAACCAGACGTCTAGACGAAAAACCAGACATATTTCAGACAAAAGACGTCTAGACAGCTTTCCAGACGTCTAGACAGAAAACCAGACATCTAGACGAAAAACCAGACAATTTTCAGACAATAGGCGTCTAGACAGCTTGCCAGACGTCTAGAAAGAAAACCAGACGAATAAAGGGAACACCAGACAATTTTCAGAAAATAAGCGTGTAGACAGCTTGCCAGACATCTAGACAGAAAAGCAGACATATAGACGAAAAACAGACAATTTCTAGACAATAGACGTCTAGAAAGCTTTCAAGACGTCTAGACAGAAAACCAGACGAATAGAGGAAAAATCATACAATTTTCAGAAAATAAGCGTCCAGACAGAAAACCAGACGTCTAGACAGAAAACCAGACATCTAGACAAAAAAGAAACAATTTTCAGACATAAGGCGTCTAGACAGCTTTCCAAGTGTCTAGACGAAAAACCAGACAATTTTCAGACAAAAGACGTCTAGACAGCTTTCTAGACGCCTAGACAGAAAACCAGACGTCTAGACGAAAAACAAGACAATTTTCAGAAGAAAACGTCTAGACAGCTTCCCAGACGTCTAGACAGAAAACCAAACGTATTGAAGGAAAACCAAACAATTTTCAGAAAATAAGCGTCTAAACAGCTTACCAGAAGTCTAGACAGAAAACCAGACGTCTGGACGAAAAGCCAGACATTTTTCAGACAATAGTTGTCTAGACAGCTTGCCGAGTGTCTTTTCGGAAACCAGACAATTTTCAGACAAAAGACGTCTAGACAGAAAACAAGACGTCTGGACGAAAAGCCAGACATTTTTCTGACAATAGGCGTCTAGACAGCTTGCCAAGTGTTTTGTCAAAAACCAGACAATTTTCAGACAAAAGACGACTAGACAGAAAACCAGACGTCTAGACGAAAAACCAGACAATTTTCAGACAATAGACGTCTAGACAGCTTGCCAAGTGTCTTGTCAAAAACCAGACAATTTTCAGACAAAAGACGTCTAGACAGAAAACCAGACGTCTAGACGAAAAACCAGACAATTTTCAGACAATAGACGTCTAGACAGCTTGCCAAGTGTCTTGTCAAAAACCAGACAATTTTCAGACAAAAGACGTCTAGACAGAAAACCAGACGTCTAGACGAAAATCCAGACAATTTTCAGACAATAGGCGTGTAGACAGGTTTCCAGACGTCTAGACTGAAAACAAGAAGTATACAAGGAAAACCAGACAATTTTCAGACAATAGGCGTCTAGACAGCTTGCCAGACGTCTAGACAGAAAACCAGACGTCTAGACGAAAATCCCGACAATTTTCAGACAATAGGCGTCTAGACAGGTTTCCAGACGTCTAGACAGAAAACCAGACGTCTGGACGAAAAGCAAGACATCTTTTAGACAATAGGCGTCTAGACAGCTTGCCAGACGTCTA
This sequence comes from Haliclystus octoradiatus, assembly GCA_916610825.1. Classification (NCBI taxonomy): domain Eukaryota; kingdom Metazoa; phylum Cnidaria; class Staurozoa; order Stauromedusae; family Haliclystidae; genus Haliclystus; species Haliclystus octoradiatus. Next base: position 11,086,532 of record OU744453.1, read on the forward strand.
GACAGAAAACCAGACGAGTAGAGGAAAAATCATACAATTTTCAGAAAATAAGCGTTTAGACAGAAAATCAGACGTCTAGACAGAAAACCAGACATCTAGACGAAAAACCAAACATATTTCAGACAAAAGACGTCTAGACAGCTTTCCAGACGTCTAGACAGAAAACCAGACATCTAGACGAAAAACAAGGCAATTTTCAGACAATAGGCCACTGCACAGATTGCCAGACGTATAAACAAAAAAACAGACGTCTAGACGAAAAACCAGACATATTTCAGACAAAAGACGTCTAGACAGCTTTCCAGACGTCTAGACAGAAAACCAGACATCTAGACGAAAAACCAGACAATTTTCAAACAATAGGCGTCTAGACAGCTTGCCAGACGTCTAGACAGAAAACCAGACGAATAGTGGGAACACCGGACAATATTCAGAAAATAAGCGTCTAGACAGCTTGCCAGACATCTAGACAGAAAAGCAGACGTATAGACGAAAAACAGACAATTTCTAGACAATAGACGTCTAGAAAGCTTGCCAGACGTCTAGACAGAAAACCAGACGAATAGAGGAAAAATCATACAATTTTCAGAAAATAAGCGTCTAGACAGAAAACCAGACGTCTAGACAGAAAACCAGACATCTAGACAAAAAAGAAACAATTTTCAGACATAAGGCGTCTAGACAGCTTTCCAAGTGTCTAGACGAAAAACCAGACAATTTTCAGACAAAAGACGTCTAGACAGCTTTCTAGACGCCTAGACAGAAAACCAGACGTCTAGACGAAAAACCAGACAATTTTCAGACAAAAACGTCTAGACAAATTGCCAGACGTCTAGACAGAAAACAGAACGTATGGCAGGAAAACCAAACAATTTTCGGAAAATAAGCGTGTAAACAGCTTACCAGACGTCTAAACAGAAAACCAGACGTCTGGACGAAAAGCCAGACATTTTTCAGACGATAGGCGTCTAGACAGCTTGCCAAGTGTCTTGTCGAAAACCAGACAATTTTCAGACAAAAGACGTCTAGACAGAAAACCAGACGTCTGGACGAAAAGCCAGACATTTTTCTGACAATAGGCGTCTAGACAGCTTGCCAAGTGTCTTGTCAAAAACCAGACAATTTTCAGACAAAAGACGTCTAGACAGAAAACCAGACGTCTAGACAAAAACCAGACAATTTTCAGACAATAAGTGTCTAGACAGCTTGCCAGACGTCTAGACAGAAAACCAGACATCTAGACGAAAAACCAGACGAGTAGAGGAAAAATCATACAATTTTCAGAAAATAAGCGTCTAGACAGAAAACCAGACGTCTAGAAAGAAAAGCAGACGTCTAGACGAAAACCAGACAATTCTATGACAATAGGCGTCTAGACGGATTGCTAGTGTCTAGACCAAAAAGCAGACAATTTTCAGACAATAGGCCACTAGACAGCTTGCCAGACGTTTAAACAAAAAACCAGACGTCTAGACGAAAAACCAGACAATTTTCAGACAAAAGACGTCTAGACAGCTTGCCAGACGTCTAGACAGAAAACCAAGTGTCTAATCGAGAAGCTAGACAATTTTCAGACAATAGGCCACTAGACAGCTTGCCAGACGTTTAAACAAAAAACCAGACGTCTAGACGAAAAACCAGACATTTTTGAGACAATAGGCGTCTAGACAGCTTGACAGACGTCTAGACAGAAAACCAGACGAGTAGAGGAAAAATCATACAATTTTCAGAAAATAAGCGTTTAGACAGAAAATCAGACGTCTAGACAGAAAACCAGACATCTAGACGAAAAACCAAACATATTTCAGACAAAAGACGTCTAGACAGCTTTCCAGACGTCTAGACAGAAAACCAGACATCTAGACGAAAAACAAGGCAATTTTCAGACAATAGACCACTGCACAGATTGCCAGACGTATAAACAAAAAAACAGACGTCTAGACGAAAAACCAGACATATTTCAGACAAAAGACGTCTAGACAGCTTTCCAGACGTCTAGACAGAAAACCAGACATCTAGACGAAAAACCAGACAATTTTCAAACAATAGGCGTCTAGACAGCTTGCCAGACGTCTAGACAGAAAACCAGACGAATAGAGGGAACACCGGACAATTTTCAGAAAATAAGCGTCTAGACAGCTTGCCAGACATCTAGACAGAAAAGCAGACGTATAGACGAAAAACAGACAATTTCTAGACAATAGACGTCTAGAAAGCTTGCCAGACGTCTAGACAGAAAACCAGACGAATAGAGGAAAAATCATACAATTTTCAGAAAATAAGCGTCTAGACAGAAAACCAGACGTCTAGACAGAAAACCAGACATCTAGACAAAAAAGAAACAATTTTCAGACATAAGGCGTCTAGACAGCTTTCCAAGTGTCTAGACGAAAAACCAGACAATTTTCAGACAAAAGACGTCTAGACAGCTTTCTAGACGCCTAGACAGAAAACCAGACGTCTAGACGAAAAACCAGACAATTTTCAGACAAAAACGTCTAGACAAATTGCCAGACGTCTAGACAGAAAACAGAACGTATGGCAGGAAAACCAAACAATTTTCGGAAAATAAGCGTGTAAACAGCTTACCAGACGTCTAAACAGAAAACCAGACGTCTGGACGAAAAGCCAGACATTTTTCAGACAATAGGCGTCTAGACAGCTTGCCAAGTGTCTTGTCGAAAACCAGACAATTTTCAGACAAAAGACGTCTAGACAGAAAACCAGACGTCTGGACGAAAAGCCAGACATTTTTCTGACAATAGGCGTCTAGACAGCTTGCCAAGTGTCTTGTCAAAAACCAGACAATTTTCAGACAAAAGACGTCTAGACAGAAAACCAGACGTCTAGACAAAAACCAGACAATTTTCAGACAATAAGTGTCTAGACAGCTTGCCAGACGTCTAGACAGAAAACCAGACATCTAGACGAAAAACCAGACGAGTAGAGGAAAAATCATACAATTTTCAGAAAATAAGCGTCTAGACAGAAAATCAGACGTCTAGAAAGAAAAGCAGACGTCTAGACGAAAACCAGACAATTCTATGACAATAGGCGTCTAGACGGATTGCTAGTGTCTAGACCAAAAAGCAGACAATTTTCAGACAATAGGCCACTAGACAGCTTGCCAGACGTTTAAACAAAAAACCAGACGTCTAGACGAAAAACCAGACAATTTTCAGACAATAGGTGTCTAGACAGCTTGCCAGACGTCTAGACAGAAAACCAAGTGTCTAATCGAGAAGCTAGACAATTTTCAGACAATAGGCCACTAGACAGCTTGCCAGACGTTTAAACAAAAAACCAGACGTCTAGACGAAAAACCAGACATTTTTGAGACAATAGGCGTCTAGACAGCTTGACAGACGTCTAGACAGAAAACCAGACGAGTAGAGGAAAAATCATACAATTTTCAGAAAATAAGCGTTTAGACAGAAAATCAGACGTCTAGACAGAAAACCAGACATCTAGACGAAAAACCAGATATATTTCAGACAAAAGACGTCTAGACAGCTTTCCAGACGTCTAGACAGAAAACCAGACATCTAGACGAAAAACCAGGCAATTTTCAGACAATAGGCCACTGCACAGATTGCCAGACGTATAAACAAAAAACCAGACGTCTAGACGAAAAACCAGACATATTTCAGACAAAAGACGTCTAGACAGCTTTCCAGACGTCTAGACAGAAAACCAGACATCTAGACGAAAAACCAGACAATTTTCAGACAATAGGCGTCTAGACAGCTTGCCAGACGTCTAGAAAGAAAACCAGACGAATAAAGGGAACACCAGACAATTTTCAGAAAATAAGCGTCTAGACAGCTTGCCAGACATCTAGACAGAAAAGCAGACATATAGACGAAAAACAGACAATTTCTAGACAATAGACGTCTAGAAAGCTTTCAAGACGTCTAGACAGAAAACCAGACGAATAGAGGAAAAATCATACAATTTTCAGAAAATAAGCGTCTAGACAGAAAACCAGACGTCTAGACAGAAAACCAGACATCTAGATAAAAAAGAGACAATTTTCAGACATAAGGCGTCTAGACAGCTTTCCAAGTGTCTAGACGAAAAACCAGACAATTTTCAGACAAAAACGTCTAGACAAATTGCCAGACGGCTAGACAGAAAACAGAACGTATGGCAGGAAAACCAAACAATTTTCAGAAAATAAGCGTGTAAACAGCTTACCAGACGTCTAAACAGAAAACCAGACGTCAGGACGAAAAGCCAGACATTTTTCAGACAATAGGCGTCTAGACAGAAAACCAGACGTCTAGAAAGAAAAGCAGACGTCTAGACGAAAACCAGAAAATTGTATGACAATAGGCGTCTAGACAGCTTGATAGTGTCTAGACGAAAAAGCAGACAATTTCAGACAATAGGCCACTAGACAGCTTGCCAGACGTTTAAACAAAAAACCAGACGTCTAGACGAAAAACCAGACATTTTTGAGACAATAGGCGTCTAGACAGCTTGACAGACGTCTAGACAGAAAACCAGACGAGTAGAGGAAAAATCATACAATTTTCAGAAAATAAGCGTTTAGACAGAAAATCAGACGTCTAGACAGAAAACCAGACATCTAGACGAAAAACCAGATATATTTCAGACAAAAGACGTCTAGACAGCTTTCCAGACGTCTAGACAGAAAACCAGACATCTAGACGAAAAACCAGGCAATTTTCAGACAATAGGCCACTGCACAGATTGCCAGACGTATAAACAAAAAACCAGACGTCTAGACGAAAAACCAGACATATTTCAGACAAAAGACGTCTAGACAGCTTTCCAGACGTCTAGACAGAAAACCAGACATCTAGACGAAAAACCAGACAATTTTCAGACAATAGGCGTCTAGACAGCTTGCCAGACGTCTAGAAAGAAAACCAGACGAATAAAGGGAACACCAGACAATTTTCAGAAAATAAGCGTGTAGACAGCTTGCCAGACATCTAGACAGAAAAGCAGACATATAGACGAAAAACAGACAATTTCTAGACAATAGACGTCTAGAAAGCTTTCAAGACGTCTAGACAGAAAACCAGACGAATAGAGGAAAAATCATACAATTTTTCAGAAAATAAGCGTCTAGACAGAAAACCAGACGTCTAGACAGAAAACCAGACATCTAGATAAAAAAGAGACAATTTTCAGACATAAGGCGTCTAGACAGCTTTCCAAGTGTCTAGACGAAAAACCAGACAATTTTCAGACAAAAGACGTCTAGACAGCTTTCCAGACGCCTAGACAGAAAACCAGACGTCTAGACGAAAAACCAGACAATTTTCAGACAAAAACGTCTAGACAAATTGCCAGACGGCTAGACAGAAAACAGAACGTATGGCAGGAAAACCAAACAATTTTCAGAAAATAAGCGTGTAAACAGCTTACCAGACGTCTAAACAGAAAACCAGACGTCAGGACGAAAAGCCAGACATTTTTCAGACAATAGGCGTCTAGACAGAAAACCAGACGTCTAGAAAGAAAAGCAGACGTCTAGACGAAAACCAGAAAATTGTATGACAATAGGCGTCTAGACAGCTTGCTAGTGTCTAGACGAAAAAGCAGACAATTTTCAGACAATAGGCCACTAGACAGCTTGCCAGACGTTTAAACAAAAACCAGACGTCTAGACGAAAAACCAGACAATTTTCAGACAATAGGCGTCTAGACAGGTTTCCAGACGTCTAGACAGAAAACCAGACGTCTGGACGAAAAGCAAGACATTTTTGAGACAATAGGCGTCTAGACAGCTTGCCAGACGTCTAGACAGAAAACCAGACGAGTAGAGGAAAAATCATACAATTTTCAGAAAATAAGCGTCTAGACAGAAAACCAGACGTCTAGAAAGAAAAGCAGACGTCTAAACGAAAACCAGACAATTCTATGACAATAGGCGTCTAGACAGCTTGCTAGTGTCTAGACCAAAAAGCAGACAATTTTCAGACAATAGGCCACTAGACAGCTTGCCAGACGTTTAAACAAAAAACCAGACGTCTAGACGAAAAACCAGACAATTTTCAGACAATAGGTGTCTAGACAGCTTGCCAGACGTCTAGACAGAAAACCAAGTGTCTAATCGAGAAGCTAGACAATTTTCAGACAATAGGCCACTAGACAGCTTGCCAGACGTTTAAACAAAAAACCAGACGTCTAGACGAAAAATCAGACATTTTTGAGACAATAGGCGTCTAGACAGCTTGACAGACGTCTAGACAGAAAACCAGACGAGTAGAGGAAAAATCATACAATTTTCAGAAAATAAGCGTTTAGACAGAAAATCAGACGTCTAGACAGAAAACCAGACATCTAGACGAAAAACCAGACATATTTCAGACAAAAGACGTCTAGACAGCCTTCCAGACGTCTAGACAGAAAACCAGACATCTAGACGAAAAACCAGGCAATTTTCAGACAATAGGCCACTGCACAGATTGCCAGACGTATAAACAAAAAACCAGACGTCTAGACGAAAAACCAGACATATTTCAGACAAAAGACGTCTAGACAGCTTTCCAGACGTCTAGACAGAAAACCAGACATCTAGACGAAAAACCAGACAATTTTCAGACAATAGGCGTCTAGACAGCTTGCCAGACGTCTGGAAAGAAAACCAGACGAATAAAGGGAACACCAGACAATTTTCAGAAAATAAGCGTCTAGACAGCTTGCCAGACATCTAGACAGAAAAGCAGACATATAGACGAAAAACAGACAATTTCTAGACAATAGACGTCTAGAAAGCTTTCAAGACGTCTAGACAGAAAACCAGACGAATAGAGGAAAAATCATTCAATTTTCAGAAAATAAGCGTCTAGACAGAAAACCAGACGTCTAGACAGAAAACCAGACATCTAGATAAAAAAGAGACAATTTTCAGACATAAGGCGTCTAGACAGCTTTCCAAGTGTCTAGACGAAAAACCAGACAATTTTCAGACAAAAGACGTCTAGACAGCTTTCCAGACGCCTAGACAGAAAACCAGACGTCTAGACGAAAAACCAGACAATTTTCAGACAAAAACGTCTAGACAAATGGCCAGACGGCTAGACAGAAAACAGAACGTATGGCAGGAAAACCAAACAATTTTCAGAAAATAAGCGTGTAAACAGCTTACCAGACGTCTAAACAGAAAACCAGACGTCAGGACGAAAAGCCAGACATTTTTCAGACAATAGGCGTCTAGACAGAAAACCAGACGTCTAGAAAGAAAAGCAGACGTCTAGACGAAAACCAGAAAATTGTATGACAATAGGCGTCTAGACAGCTTGCTAGTGTCTAGACGAAAAAGCAGACAATTTTCAGACAATAGGCCACTAGACAGCTTGCCAGACGTTTAAACAAAAACCAGACGTCTAGACGAAAAACCAGACAATTTTCAGACAATAGGCGTCTAGACAGGTTTCCAGACGTCTAGACAGAAAACCAGACGTCTGGACGAAAAGCAAGACATTTTTGAGACAATAGGCGTCTAGACAGCTTGCCAGACGTCTAGACAGAAAACCAGACGAGTAGAGGAAAAATCATACAATTTTCAGAAAATAAGCGTTTAGACAGAAAATCAGACGTCTAGACAGAAAACCAGACATCTAGACGAAAAACCAGACATATTTCAGACAAAAGACGTCTAGACAGCTTTCCAGACGTCTAGACAGAAAACCAGACATCTAGACGAAAAACCAGACAATTTTCAGACAAAAACGTCTAGACAAATTGCCAGACGTCTAGACAGAAAACAGAACGTATGGCAGGAAAACCAAACAATTTTCGGAAAATAAGCGTGTAAACAGCTTACCAGACGTCTAAACAGAAAACCAGACGTCTGGACGAAAAGCCAGACATTTTTCAGACAATAGGCGTCTAGACAGCTTGCCAAGTGTCTTGTCGAAAACCAGACAATTTTCAGACAAAAGACGTCTAGACAGAAAACCAGACGTCTGGACGAAAAGCCAGACATTTTTCTGACAATAGGCGTCTAGACAGCTTGCCAAGTGTCTTGTCAAAAACCAGACAATTTTCAGACAAAAGACGTCTAGACAGAAAACCAGACGTCTAGACAAAAACCAGACAATTTTCAGACAATAAGTGTCTAGACAGCTTGCCAGACGTCTAGACAGAAAACCAGACATCTAGACGAAAAACCAGACGAGTAGAGGAAAAATCATACAATTTTCAGAAAATAAGCGTCTAGACAGAAAACCAGACGTCTAGAAAGAAAAGCAGACGTCTAGACGAAAACCAGACAATTCTATGACAATAGGCGTCTAGACAGCTTGCTAGTGTCTAGACCAAAAAGCAGACAATTTTCAGACAATAGGCCACTAGACAGCTTGCCAGACGTTTAAACAAAAAACCAGACGTCTAGACGAAAAACCAGACAATTTTCAGACAATAGGTGTCTAGACAGCTTGCCAGACGTCTAGACAGAAAACCAAGTGTCTAATCGAGAAGCTAGACAATTTTCAGACAATAGGCCACTAGACAGCAGCCTTGCCAGACGTTTAAACAAAAAACCAGACGTCTAGACGAAAAACCAGACATTTTTGAGACAATAGGCGTCTAGACAGCTTGACAGACGTCTAGACAGAAAACCAGACGAGTAGAGGAAAAATCATACAATTTTCAGAAAATAAGCGTTTAGACAGAAAATCAGACGTCTAGACAGAAAACCAGACATCTAGACGAAAAACCAGACATATTTCAGACAAAAGACGTCTAGACAGCTTTCCAGACGTCTAGACAGAAAACCAGACATCTAGACGAAAAACCAGGCAATTTTCAGACAATAGGCCACTGCACAGATTGCCAGACGTATAAACAAAAAACCAGACGTCTAGACGAAAAACCAGACATATTTCAGACAAAAGACGTCTAGACAGCTTTCCAGACGTCTAGACAGAAAACCAGACATCTAGACGAAAAACCAGACAATTTTCAGACAATAGGCGTCTAGACAGCTTGCCAGACGTCTAGAAAGAAAACCAGACGAATAAAGGGAACACCAGACAATTTTCAGAAAATAAGCGTCTAGACAGCTTGCCAGACATCTAGACAGAAAAGCAGACATATAGACGAAAAACAGACAATTTCTAGACAATAGACGTCTAGAAAGCTTTTAAGACGTCTAGACAGAAAACCAGACGAATAGAGGAAAAATCATTCAATTTTCAGAAAATAAGCGTCTAGACAGAAAACCAGACGTCTAGACAGAAAACCAGACATCTAGATAAAAAAGAGACAATTTTCAGACATAAGGCGTCTAGACAGCTTTCCAAGTGTCTAGACGAAAAACCAGACAATTTTCAGACAAAAGACGTCTAGACAGCTTTCCAGACGCCTAGACAGAAAACCAGACGTCTAGACGAAAAACCAGACAATTTTCAGACAAAAACGTCTAGACAAATTGCCAGACGGCTAGACAGAAAACAGAACGTATGGCAGGAAAACCAAACAATTTTCAGAAAATAAGCGTGTAAACAGCTTACCAGACGTCTAAACAGAAAACCAGACGTCAGGACGAAAAGCCAGACATTTTTCAGACAATAGGCGTCTAGACAGAAAACCAGACGTCTAGAAAGAAAAGCAGACGTCTAGACGAAAACCAGAAAAATGTATGACAATAGGCGTCTAGACAGCTTGCTAGTGTCTAGACGAAAAAGCAGACAATTTTCAGACAATAGGCCACTAGACAGCTTGCCAGACGTTTAAACAAAAACCAGACGTCTAGACGAAAAACCAGACAATTTTCAGACAATAGGCGTCTAGACAGGTTTCCAGACGTCTAGACAGAAAACCAGACGTCTGGACGAAAAGCAAGACATTTTTGAGACAATAGGCGTCTAGACAGCTTGCCAGACGTCTGGACAGAAAACCAGACGAGTAGAGGAAAAATCATACAATTTTCAGAAAATAAGCGTTTAGACAGAAAATCAGACGTCTAGACAGAAAACCAGACATCTAGACGAAAAACCAGACATATTTCAGACAAAAGACGTCTAGACAGCTTTCCAGACGTCTAGACAGAAAACCAGACATCTAGACGAAAAACCAGGCAATTTTCAGACAATAGGCCACTGCAAAGATTGCCAGACGTATAAACAAAAAACCAGACGTCTAGACGAAAAACCAGACATATTTCAGACAAAAGACGTCTAGAAAGCTTTCCAGACGTCTAGACAGAAAACCAGACATCTAGACGAAAATCCAGACAATTTTCAGACAATAGGCGTGTAGACAGGTTTCCAGACGTCTAGACTGAAAACAAGAAGTATACAAGGAAAACAAGACAATTTTCAGACAATAGGCGTCTAGACAGCTTGCCAGACGTCTAGACAGAAAACCAGACGTCTAGACGAAAATCCCGACAATTTTCAGACAATAGGCGTCTAGACAGGTTTCCAGACGTCTAGACAGAAAACCAGACGTCTGGACGAAAAGCAAGACATTTTTGAGACAATAGGCGTCTACACAGCTTGCCAGACGTCTAGACAGAAAACCAGACGAGTAGAGGAAAAATCATACAATTTTCAGAAAATAAGCGTTTAGACAGCTTTCCAGACGTCTAGACAGAAAACCAGACATCTAGACGAAAAACCAGGCAATTTTCAGACAATAGGCCACTGCACAGATTGCCAGACGTATAAACAAAAAACCAGACATCTAGACGAAAAACCAGACATATTTCAGACAAAAGACGTCTAGACAGCTTTCCAGACGTCTAGACAGAAAACCAGACATCTAGACGAAAAACCAGACAATTTTCAAACAATAGGCGTCTAGACAGCTTGCCAGACGTCTACACAGAAAACCAGACGTCTAGACGAAAAACCAGACAATTTTCAGACGAAAACGTCTAGACAGCTTCCCAGACGTCTAGACAGAAAACCAAACGTATTGAAGGAAAACCAAACAATTTTCAGAAAATAAGCGTCTAAACAGCTTACCAGAAGTCTAGACAGAAAACCAGACGTCTGGACGAAAAGCCAGACATTTTTCAGACAATAGGTGTCTAGACAGCTTGCCGAGTGTCTTGTCGGAAACCAGACAATTTTCAGACAAAAGACGTCTAGACAGAAAACAAGACGTCTGGACAAAAAGCCAGACATTTTTCTGACAATAGGCGTCTAGACAGCTTGCCAAGTGTCTTGTCAAAAACCAGACAATTTTCAGACAAAAGACGTCTAGACAGAAAACCAGACGTCTAGACGAAAAACCAGACAATTTTCAGACAATAGACGTCTAGACAGCTTGCCAAGTGTCTTGTCAAAAACCAGACAATTTTTTGACAAAAGACGTCTAGATAGAAAACCAGACGTCTAGACGAAAATCCAGACAATTTTCAGACAACAGGCGTGTAGACAGGTTTCCAGACGTCTAGACTGAAAACAAGAAGTATACAAGGAAAACCAGACAATTTTCAGACAATAGGCGTCTAGACAGCTTGCCAGACGTCTAGACAGAAAACCAGACGTCTAGACCAAAATCCCGACAATTTTCAGACAATAGGCGTCTAGACAGGTTTCCAGACGTCTAGACAGAAAACCAGACATCTAGACGAAAAACCAGACATATTTCAGACAAAAGACGTCTAGACAGCTTTCCAGACGTCTAGACAGAAAACCAGACATCTAGACGAAAAACCAGGCAATTTTCAGACAATAGGCCACTGCACAGATTGCCAGACGTATAAACAAAAAAACAGACGTCTAGACGAAAAACCAGACATATTTCAGACAAAAGAAGTCTAGACAGCTTTCCAGACGTGTAGACAGAAAACCAGACATCTAGACGAAAAACCAGACAATTTTCAAACAATAGGCGTCTAGACAGCTTGCCAGACGTCTAGACAGAAAACCAGACGAATAGAGGGAACACCGGACAATTTTCAGAAAATAAGCGTCTAGACAGCTTGCCAGACATCTAGACAGAAAAGCAGACGTATAGACGAAAAACAGACAATTTCTAGACAATAGACGTCTAGAAAGCTTGCCAGACGTCTAGACAGAAAACCAGACGAATAGAGGAAAAATCATACAATTTTCAGAAAATAAGCGTCTAGACAGAAAACCAGACGTCGAGACAGAAAACCAGACATCTAGACAAAAAAGAGACAATTTTCAGACATAAGGCGTCTAGACAGCTTTCCAAGTGTCTAGACGAAAAACCAGACAATTTTCAGACAAAAGACGTCTAGACAGCTTTCTAGACGCCTAGACAGAAAACCAGACGTCTAGACGAAAAACCAGACAATTTTCAGACAAAAACGTCTAGACAAATTGCCAGACGTCTAGACAGAAAACAGAACGTATCGCAGGAAAACCAAACAATTTTCGGAAAATAAGCGTGTAAACAGCTTACCAGACGTCTAAACAGAAAACCAGACGTCTGGACGAAAAACAAGGCAATTTTCAGACAATAGGCCACTGCACAGATTGCCAGACGTATAGACAAAAAACCAGACGTCCAGACGAAAAACCAGACATATTTCAGACAAAAGACGTCTAGACAGCTTTCCAGACGTCTAGACAGAAAACCAGACATCTAGACGAAAAACCAGACAATTTTCAGACAATAGGCGTCTAGACAGCTTGCCAGACGTCTAGACAGAAAACCAGACGAATTAAGGGAACACCAGACAATTTTCAGAAAATAAGCGTCTAGACAGAAAAGCAGACATATAGACGAAAAACAGACAATTTCTAGACAATAGACGTCTAGAAAGCTTTCAAGACGTCTAGACAGAAAACCAGACGAATAGAGGAAAAATCATACAATTTTCAGAAAATAAGCGTCTAGACAGAAAACCAGACGTCTAGACAGAAAACCAGACATCTAGACAAAAAAGAGACAATTTTCAGAAATAAGGCGTCTAGACAGAAAACAGAACGTATGGCAGGAAAACCAAACAATTTTCAGAAAATAAGCGTGTAAACAGCTTACCAGACGTCTAAACAGAAAACCAGACGTCAGGACGAAAAGCCAGACATTTTTCAGACAATAGGCGTCTAGACAGAAAACCAGACGTCTAGAAAGAAAAGCAGACGTCTAGACGAAAACCAGAAAATTGTATGACAATAGGCGTCTAGACAGCTTGATAGTGTCTAGACGAAAAAGCAGACAATTTTCAGACAATAGGCCACTAGACAGCTTGCCAGACGTTTAAACAAAAAACCAGACGTCTAGACGAAAAACCAGACAATTTTCAGACAATAGGTGTCTAGACAGCTTGCCAGACGTCTAGACAGAAAACCAAGTGTCTAGACGAGAAGCTAGACAATTTTCAGACAATAGGCGTCTAGACAGCTTTCCAAGTGTCTAGACGAAAAACCAGACAATTTTCAGACAAAAGACGTCTAGACAGCTTTCCAGACGCCTAGACAGAAAACCAGACGTCTAGACGAAAAACCAGACAATTTTCAGACAAAAACGTCTAGACAAATTGCCAGACGGCTAGACAGAAAACAGAACGTATGGCAGGAAAACCAAACAATTTTCAGAAAATAAGCGTGTAAACAGCTTACCAGACGTCTAAACAGAAAACCAGACGTCAGGACGAAAAGCCAGACATTTTTCAGACAATAGGCGTCTAGACAGAAAACCAGACGTCTAGAAAGAAAAGCAGACGTCTAGACGAAAACCAGAAAATTGTATGACAATAGGCGTCTAGACAGCTTGCTAGTGTCTAGACGAAAAAGCAGACAATTTTCAGACAATAGGCCACTAGACAGCTTGCCAGACGTTTAAACAAAAACCAGACGTCTAGACGAAAAACCAGACAATTTTCAGACAATAGGCGTCTAGACAGGTTTCCAGACGTCTAGACAGAAAACCAGACGTCTGGACGAAAAGCAAGACATTTTTGAGACAATAGGCGTCTAGACAGCTTGCCAGACGTCTAGACAGAAAACCAGACGAGTAGAGGAAAAATCATACAATTTTCAGAAAATAAGCGTTTAGACAGAAAATCAGACGTCTAGACAGAAAACCAGACATCTAGACGAAAAACCAGACATATTTCAGACAAAAGACGTCCTGACAGCTTTCCAGACGTCTAGACAGAAAACCAGACATCTAGACGAAAAACCAGGCAATTTTCAGACAATAGGCCACTGCAAAGATTGCCAGACGTATAAACAAAAAACCAGACGTCTAGACGAAAAACCAGACGTATTTCAGACAAAAGACGTCTAGAAAGCTTTCCAGACGTCTAGACAGAAAACCAGACATCTAGACGAAAATCCAGACAATTTTCAGACAATAGGCGTCTAGACAGCTTTCCAAGTGTCTAGACGAAAAACCAGACAATTTTCAGACAAAAGACGTCTAGACAGCTTTCCAGACGCCTAGACAGAAAACCAGACGTCTAGACGAAAAACCAGACAATTTTCAGACAAAAACGTCTAGACAAATTGCCAGACGGCTAGACAGAAAACAGAACGTATGGCAGGAAAACCAAACAATTTTCAGAAAATAAGCGTGTAAACAGCTTACCAGACGTCTAAACAGAAAACCAGACGTCAGGACGAAAAGCCAGACATTTTTCAGACAATAGGCGTCTAGACAGAAAACCAGACGTCTAGAAAGAAAAGCAGACGTCTAGACGAAAACCAGAAAATTGTATGACAATAGGCGTCTAGACAGCTTGCTAGTGTCTAGACGAAAAAGCAGACAATTTTCAGACAATAGGCCACTAGACAGCTTGCCAGACGTTTAAACAAAAACCAGACGTCTAGACGAAAAACCAGACAATTTTCAGACAATAGGCGTCTAGACAGGTTTCCAGACGTCTAGACAGAAAACCAGACGTCTGGACGAAAAGCTAGACATTTTTGAGACAATAGGCGTCTAGACAGCTTGCCAGACGTCTAGACAGAAAACCAGACGAGTAGAGGAAAAATCATACAATTTTCAGAAAATAAGCGTTTAGACAGAAAATCAGACGTCTAGACAGAAAACCAGACATCTAGACGAAAAACCAGACATATTTCAGACAAAAGACGTCTAGACAGCTTTCCAGACGTCTAGACAGAAAACCAGACATCTAGACGAAAAACCAGGCAATTTTCAGACAATAGGCCACTGCACAGATTGCCAGACGTATAAACAAAAAACCAGACGTCTAGACGAAAAACCAGACATATTTCAGACAAAAGACGTCTAGACAGCTTTCCAGACGTCTAGACAGAAAACCAGACATCTAGACGAAAAACCAGACATTTTTCTGACAATAGGCGTCTAGACAGCTTGCCAAGTGTCTTGTCAAAAACCAGACAATTTTCAGACAAAAGACGTCGAGACAGAAAACCAGACATCTAGACAAAAAAGAGACAATTTTCAGACATAAGGCGTCTAGACAGCTTTCCAAGTGTCTAGACGAAAAACCAGACAATTTTCAGACAAAAGACGTCTAGACAGAAAACAAGACGTCTGGACAAAAAGCCAGACATTTTTCTGACAATAGGCGTCTAGACAGCTTGCCAAGTGTCTTGTCAAAAACCAGACAATTTTCAGACAAAAGACGTCTAGACAGAAAACCAGACGTCTAGACGAAAAACCAGACAATTTTCAGACAATAGACGTCTAGACAGCTTGCCAAGTGTCTTGTCAAAAACCAGACAATTTTCAGACAAAAGACGTCTAGATAGAAAACCAGACGTCCAGACGAAAATCCAGACAATTTTCAGACAACAGGCGTGTAGACAGGTTTCCAGACGTCTAGACTGAAAACAAGAAGTATACAAGGAAAACCAGACAATTTTCAGACAATAGGCGTCTAGACAGCTTGCCAGACGTCTAGACAGAAAACCAGACGTCTAGACCAAAATCCCGACAATTTTCAGACAATAGGCGTCTAGACAGGTTTCCAGACGTCTAGACAGAAAACCAGACATCTAGACGAAAAACCAGGCAATTTTCAGACAATAGGCCACTGCACAGATTGCCAGACGTATAAACAAAAAAACAGACGTCTAGACGAAAAACCAGACATATTTCAGACAAAAGACGTCTAGACAGCTTTCCAGACGTCTAGACAGAAAACCAGACATCTAGACGAAAGACCAGACAATTTTCAAACAATAGGCGTCTAGACAGCTTGCCAGACGTCTAGACAGAAAACCAGACGAATAGAGGGAACACCGGACAATTTTCAGAAAATAAGCGTCTAGACAGCTTGCCAGACATCTAGACAGAAAAGCAGACGTATAGACGAAAAACAGACAATTTCTAGACAATAGACGTCTAGAAAGCTTGCCAGACGTCTAGACAGAAAACCAGACGAATAGAGGAAAAATCATACAATTTTCAGAAAATAAGCGTCTAGACAGAAAACCAGACGTCGAGACAGAAAACCAGACATCTAGACAAAAAAGAAACAATTTTCAGACATAAGGCGTCTAGACAGCTTTCCAAGTGTCTAGACGAAAAACCAGACAATTTTCAGACAAAAGACGTCTAGACAGCTTTCTAGACGCCTAGACAGAAAACCAGACGTCTAGACGAAAAACCAGACAATTTTCAGACAAAAACGTCTAGACAAATTGCCAGACGTCTAGACAGAAAACAGAACGTATGGCAGGAAAACCAAACAATTTTCGGAAAATAAGCGTGTAAACAGCTTACCAGACGTCTAAACAGAAAACCAGACGTCTGGACGAAAAGCCAGACATTTTTCAGACAATAGGCGTCTAGACAGCTTGCCAAGTGTCTTGTCGAAAACCAGACAATTTTCAGACAAAAGACGTCTAGACAGAAAACCAGACGTCTAGACGAAAATCCCGACAATTTTCAGACAATAGGCGTCTAGACAGGTTTCCAGACGTCTAGACAGAAAACCAGACGTCTGGACGAAAAGCAAGACATTTTTGAGACAATAGGCGTCTAGACAGCTTGCCAGACGTCTAGACAGAAAACCAGACGAGTAGAGGAAAAATCATACAATTTTCAGAAAATAAGCGTTTAGACAGAAAATCAGACGTCTAGACAGAAAACCAGACATCTAGACGAAAAACCAGACATATTTCAGACAAAAGACGTCTAGACAGCTTTCCAGACGTCTAGACAGAAAACCAGACATCTAGACGAAAAACAAGGCAATTTTCAGACAATAGGCCACTGCACAGATTGCCAGACGTATAAACAAAAAAACAGACGTCTAGACGAAAAACCAGACATATTTCAGACAAAAGACGTCTAGACAGCTTTCCAGACGTCTAGACAGAAAACCAGACATCTAGACGAAAAACCAGACAATTTTCAAACAATAGGCGTCTAGACAGCTTGCCAGACGTCTACACAGAAAACCAGACGTCTAGACGAAAAACCAGACAATTTTCAGACGAAAACGTCTAGACAGCTTCCCAGACGTCTAGACAGAAAACCAAACGTATTGAAGGAAAACCAAACAATTTTCAGAAAATAAGCGTCTAAACAGCTTACCAGAAGTCTAGACAGAAAACCAGACGTCTGGACGAAAAGCCAGACATTTTTCAGACAATAGGTGTCTAGACAGCTTGCCGAGTGTCTTTTCATAAACCAGACAATTTTCAGACAAAAGACGTCTAGACAGAAAACAAGACGTCTGGACGAAAAGCCAGACATTTTTCTGACAATAGGCGTCTAGACAGCTTGCCAAGTGTCTTGTCAAAAACCAGACAATTTTCAGACAAAAGACGTCTAGACAGAAAACCAGACGTCTAGACGAAAAACCAGACAATTTTCAGACAATAGACGTCTAGACAGCTTGCCAAGTGTCTTGTCAAAAACCAGACAATTTTCAGACAAAAGACGTCTAGATAGAAAACCAGACGTCTAGACGAAAATCCAGACAATTTTCAGACAACAGGCGTGTAGACAGGTTTCCAGACGTCTAGACTGAAAACAAGAAGTATACAAGGAAAACCAGACAATTTTCAGACAATAGGCGTCTAGACAGCTTGCCAGACGTCTAGACAGAAAACCAGACGTCTAGACCAAAATCCCGACAATTTTCAGACAATAGGCGTCTAGACAGGTTTCCAGACGTCTAGACAGAAAACCAGACATCTAGACGAAAAACCAGACATATTTCAGACAAAAGACGTCTAGACAGCTTTCCAGACGTCTAGACAGAAAACCAGACATCTAGACGAAAAACCAGGCAATTTTCAGACAATAGGCCACTGCACAGATTGCCAGACGTATAAACAAAAAAACAGACGTCTAGACGAAAAACCAGACATATTTCAGACAAAAGACGTCTAGACAGCTTTCCAGACGTCTAGACAGAAAACCAGACATCTAGACGAAGAACCAGACAATTTTCAAACAATAGGCGTCTAGACAGCTTGCCAGACGTCTAGACAGAAAACCAGACGAATAGAGGGAACACCGGACAATTTTCAGAAAATAAGCGTCTAGACAGCTTGCCAGACATCTAGACAGAAAAGCAGACGTATAGACGAAAAACAGACAATTTCTAGACAATAGACGTCTAGAAAGCTTGCCAGACGTCTAGACAGAAAACCAGACGAATAGAGGAAAAATCATACAATTTTCAGAAAATAAGCGTCTAGACAGAAAACCAGACGTCTAGACAGAAAACCAGACATCTAGACAAAAAAGAGACAATTTTCAGACATAAGGCGTCTAGACAGCTTTCCAAGTGTCTAGACGAAAAACCAGACAATTTTCAGACAAAAGACGTCTAGACAGCTTTCTAGACGCCTAGACAGAAAACCAGACGTCTAGACGAAAAACCAGACAATTTTCAGACAAAAACGTCTAGACAAATTGCCAGACGTCTAGACAGAAAACAGAACGTATAGCAGGAAAACCAAACAATTTTCGGAAAATAAGCGTGTAAACAGCTTACCAGACGTCTAAACAGAAAACCAGACGTCTGGACGAAAAACCAGGCAATTTTCAGACAATAGGCCACTGCACAGATTGCCAGACGTATAAACAAAAAACCAGACGTCCAGACGAAAAACCAGACATATTTCAGACAAAAGACGTCTAGACAGCTTTCCAGACGTCTAGACAGAAAACCAGACATCTAGACGAAAAACCAGACAATTTTCAGACAATAGGCGTCTAGACAGCTTGCCAGACGTCTAGACAGAAAACCAGACGAATAAAGGGAACACCAGACAATTTTCAGAAAATAAGCGTCTAGACAGCTTGCCAGACATCTAGACAGAAAAGCAGACATATAGACAAAAAACAGACAATTTCTAGACAATAGACGTCTAGAAAGCTTTCCAGACGTCTAGACAGAAAACCAGACGAATAGAGGAAAAATCATACAATTTTCAGAAAATAAGCGTCTAGACAGAAAACCAGACGTCTAGACAGAAAACCAGACATCTAGACAAAAAAGAAACAATTTTCAGACATAAGGCGTCTAGACAGAAAACAGAACGTATGGCAGGAAAACCAAACAATTTTCAGAAAATAAGCGTGTAAACAGCTTACCAGACGTCTAAACAGAAAACCAGACGTCAGGACGAAAAGCCAGACATTTTTCAGACAATAGGCGTCTAGACAGAAAACCAGACGTCTAGAAAGAAAAGCAGACGTCTAGACGAAAACCAGAAAATTGTATGACAATAGGCGTCTAGACAGCTTGATAGTGTCTAGACGAAAAAGCAGACAATTTTCAGACAATAGGCCACTAGACAGCTTGCCAGACGTTTAAACAAAAAACCAGACGTCTAGACGAAAAACCAGACAATTTTCAGACAATAGGTGTCTAGACAGCTTGCCAGACGTCTAGACAGAAAACCAAGTGTCTAGACGAGAAGCTAGACAATTTTCAGACAATAGGCGTCTAGACAGCTTTCCAAGTGTCTAGACGAAAAACCAGACAATTTTCAGACAAAAGACGTCTAGACAGCTTTCCAGACGCCTAGACAGAAAACCAGACGTCTAGACGAAAAACCAGACAATTTTCAGACAAAAACGTCTAGACAAATTGCCAGACGGCTAGACAGAAAACAGAACGTATGGCAGGAAAACCAAACAATTTTCAGAAAATAAGCGTGTAAACAGCTTACCAGACGTCTAAACAGAAAACCAGACGTCAGGACGAAAAGCCAGACATTTTTCAGACAATAGGCGTCTAGACAGAAAACCAGACGTCTAGAAAGAAAAGCAGACGTCTAGACGAAAACCAGAAAATTGTATGACAATAGGCGTCTAGACAGCTTGCTAGTGTCTAGACGAAAAAGCAGACAATTTTCAGACAATAGGCCACTAGACAGCTTGCCAGACGTTTAAACAAAAACCAGACGTCTAGACGAAAAACCAGACAATTTTCAGACAATAGGCGTCTAGACAGGTTTCCAGACGTCTAGACAGAAAACCAGACGTCTGGACGAAAAGCAAGACATTTTTGAGACAATAGGCGTCTAGACAGCTTGCCAGACGTCTAGACAGAAAACCAGACGAGTAGAGGAAAAATCATACAATTTTCAGAAAATAAGCGTTTAGACAGAAAATCAGACGTCTAGACAGAAAACCAGACATCTAGACGAAAAACCAGACATATTTCAGACAAAAGACGTCTAGACAGCTTTCCAGACGTCTAGACAGAAAACCAGACATCTAGACGAAAAACCAGGCAATTTTCAGACAATAGGCCACTGCACAGATTGCCAGACGTATAAACAAAAAACCAGACGTCTAGACGAAAAACCAGACATATTTCAGACAAAAGACGTCTAGAAAGCTTTCCAGACGTCTAGACAGATAACCAGACATCTAGACGAAAATCCAGACAATTTTCAGACAATAGGCGTGTAGACAGGTTTCCAGACGTCTAGACTGAAAACAAGAAGTATACAAGGAAAACCAGACAATTTTCAGACAATAGGCGTCTAGACAGCTTGCCAGACGTCTAGACAGAAAACCAGACGTCTAGACGAAAATCCCGACAATTTTCAGACAATAGGCGTCTAGACAGGTTTCCAGACGTCTAGACAGAAAACCAGACGTCTGGACGAAAAGCAAGTAATTTTTGAGACAATAGGCGTCTACACAGCTTGCCAGACGTCTAGACAGAAAACCAGACGTCTAGACGAAAAACCAGACAATTTTCAGACAATAGACGTCTAGACAGCTTGCCAAGTGTCTTGTCAAAAACCAGACAATTTTCAGACAAAAGACGTCTAGATAGAAAACCAGACGTCTAGACGAAAATCCAGACAATTTTCAGACAACAGGCGTGTAGACAGGTTTCCAGACGTCTAGACTGAAAACAAGAAGTATACAAGGAAAACCAGACAATTTTCAGACAATAGGCGTCTAGACAGATTGCCAGACGTATAAACAAAAAACCAGACGTCTAGACGAAAAACCAGACATATTTCAGACAAAAGACGTCTAGACAGCTTTCCAGACGTCTAGACAGAAAACCAGACATCTAGACGAAAAACCAGACAATTTTCAAACAATAGGCGTCTAGACAGCTTGCCAGACGTCTACACAGAAAACCAGACGTCTAGACGAAAAACCAGACAATTTTCAGACGAAAACATCTAGACAGCTTCCCAGACGTCTAGACAGAAAACCAAACGTATTGAAGGAAAACCAAACAATTTTCAGAAAATAAGCGTCTAAACAGCTTACCAGAAGTCTAGACAGAAAACCAGACGTCTGGACGAAAAGCCAGACATTTTTCAGACAATAGGTGTCTAGACAGCTTGCCGAGTGTCTTGTCGGAAACCAGACAATTTTCAGACAAAAGACGTCTAGACAGAAAACAAGACGTCTGGACGAAAAGCCAGACATTTTTCTGACAATAGGCGTCTAGACAGCTTGCCAAGTGTCTTGTCAAAAACCAGACAATTTTCAGACAAAAGACGTCTAGACAGAAAACCAGACGTCTAGACGAAAAACCAGACAATTTTCAGACAATAGACGTCTAGACAGCTTGCCAAGTGTCTTGTCAAAAACCAGACAATTTTCAGACAAAAGACGTCTAGATAGAAAACCAGACGTCTAGACGAAAATCCAGACAATTTTCAGACAATAGGCGTGTAGACAGGTTTCCAGACGTCTAGACTGAAAACAAGAAGTATACAAGGAAAACCAGACAATTTTCAGACAATAGGCGTCTAGACAGCTTGCCAGACGTCTAGACAGAAAACCAGACGTCTAGACGAAAATCCCGACAATTTTCAGACAATAGGCGTCTAGACAGGTTTCCAGACGTCTAGACAGAAAACCAGACATCTAGACGAAAAACCAGACATATTTCAGACAAAAGACGTCTAGACAGCTTTCCAGACGTCTAGACAGAAAACCAGACATCTAGACGAAAAACAAGGCAATTTTCAGACAATAGGCCACTGCACAGATTGCCAGACGTATAAACAAAAAAACAGACGTCTAGACGAAAAACCAGACATATTTCAGACAAAAGACGTCTAGACAGCTTTCCAGACGTCTAGACAGAAAACCAGACATCTAGACGAAAAACCAGACAATTTTCAAACAATAGGCGTCTAGACAGCTTGCCAGACGTCTAGACAGAAAACCAGACGAATAGAGGGAACACCGGACAATTTTCAGAAAATAAGCGTCTAGACAGCTTGCCAGACATCTAGACAGAAAAGCAGACGTATAGACGAAAAACAGACAATTTCTAGACAATAGACGTCTAAAAAGCTTGCCAGACGTCTAGACAGAAAACCAGACGAATAGAGGAAAAATCATACAATTTTCAGAAAATAAGCGTCTAGACAGAAAACCAGACGTCGAGACAGAAAACCAGACATCTAGACAAAAAAGAGACAATTTTCAGACATAAGGCGTCTAGACAGCTTTCCAAGTGTCTAGACGAAAAACCAGACAATTTTCAGACAAAAGACGTCTAGACAGCTTTCTAGACGCCTAGACAGAAAACCAGACGTCTAGACGAAAAACCAGACAATTTTCAGACAAAAAAGTCTAGACAAATTGCCAGACGTCTAGACAGAAAACAGAACGTATAGCAGGAAAACCAAACAATTTTCGGAAAATAAGCGTGTAAACAGCTTACCAGACGTCTAAACAGAAAACCAGACGTCTGGACGAAAAACCAGGCAATTTTCAGACAATAGGCCACTGCACAGATTGCCAGACGTATAAACAAAAAACCAGACGTCCAGACGAAAAACCAGACATATTTCAGACAAAAGACGTCTAGACAGCTTTCCAGACGTCTAGACAGAAAACCAGACATCTAGACGAAAAACCAGACAATTTTCAGACAATAGGCGTCTAGACAGCTTGCCAGACGTCTAGACAGAAAACCAGACGAATTAAGGAAACACCAGACAATTTTCAGAAAATAAGCGTCTAGACAGCTTGCCAGACATCTAGACAGAAAAGCAGACATATAGACGAAAAACAGACAATTTCTAGACAATAGACGTCTAGAAAGCTTTCAAGACGTCTAGACAGAAAACCAGACGAATAGAGGAAAAATCATACAATTTTCAGAAAATAAGCGTCTAGACAGAAAACCAGACGTCTAGACAGAAAACCAGACATCTAGACAAAAAAGAGACAATTTTCAGACATAAGGCGTCTAGACAGAAAACAGAACGTATGGCAGGAAAACCAAACAATTTTCAGAAAATAAGCGTGTAAACAGCTTACCAGACGTCTAAACAGAAAACCAGACGTCAGGACGAAAAGCCAGACATTTTTCAGACAATAGGCGTCTAGACAGAAAACCAGACGTCTAGAAAGAAAAGCAGACGTCTAGACGAAAACCAGAAAATTGTATGACAATAGGCGTCTAGACAGCTTGATAGTGTCTAGACGAAAAAGCAGACAATTTTCAGACAATAGGCCACTAGACAGCTTGCCAGACGTTTAAACAAAAAACCAGACGTCTAGACGAAAAACCAGACAATTTTCAGACAATAGGTGTCTAGACAGCTTGCCAGACGTCTAGACAGAAAACCAAGTGTCTAGACGAGAAGCTAGACAATTTTCAGACAATAGGCGTCTAGACAGCTTTCCAAGTGTCTAGACGAAAAACCAGACAATTTTCAGACAAAAGACGTCTAGACAGCTTTCCAGACGCCTAGACAGAAAACCAGACGTCTAGACGAAAAACCAGACAATTTTCAGACAAAAACGTCTAGACAAATTGCCAGACGGCTAGACAGAAAACAGAACGTATGGCAGGAAAACCAAACAATTTTCAGAAAATAAGCGTGTAAACAGCTTACCAGACGTCTAAACAGAAAACCAGACGTCAGGACGAAAAGCCAGACATTTTTCAGACAATAGGCGTCTAGACAGAAAACCAGACGTCTAGAAAGAAAAGCAGACGTCTAGACGAAAACCAGAAAATTGTATGACAATAGGCGTCTAGACAGCTTGCTAGTGTCTAGACGAAAAAGCAGACAATTTTCAGACAATAGGCCACTAGACAGCTTGCCAGACGTTTAAACAAAAACCAGACGTCTAGACGAAAAACCAGACAATTTTCAGACAATAGGCGTCTAGACAGGTTTCCAGACGTCTAGACAGAAAACCAGACGTCTGGACGAAAAGCAAGACATTTTTGAGACAATAGGCGTCTAGACAGCTTGCCAGACGTCTAGACAGAAAACCAGACGAGTAGAGGAAAAATCATACAATTTTCAGAAAATAAGCGTTTAGACAGAAAATCAGACGTCTAGACAGAAAACCAGACATCTAGACGAAAAACCAGACATATTTCAGACAAAAGACGTCTAGACAGCTTTCCAGACGTCTAGACAGAAAACCAGACATCTAGACGAAAAACCAGGCAATTTTCAGACAATAGGCCACTGCACAGATTGCCAGACGTATAAACAAAAAACCAGACGTCTAGACGAAAAACCAGACATATTTCAGACAAAAGACGTCTAGAAAGCTTTCCAGACGTCTAGACAGATAACCAGACATCTAGACGAAAATCCAGACAATTTTCAGACAATAGGCGTGTAGACAGGTTTCCAGACGTCTAGACTGAAAACAAGAAGTATACAAGGAAAACCAGACAATTTTCAGACAATAGGCGTCTAGACAGCTTGCCAGACGTCTAGACAGAAAACCAGACGTCTAGACGAAAATCCTGACAATTTTCAGACAATAGGCGTCTAGACAGGTTTCCAGACGTCTAGACAGAAAACCAGACGTCTGGACGAAAAGCAAGACATTTTTGAGACAATAGGCGTCTAGACAGCTTGCCAGACGTCTAGACAGAAAACCAGACGAGTAGAGGAAAAATCATACAATTTTCAGAAAATAAGCGTTTAGACAGAAAATCAGACGCCTAGACAGAAAACCAGACGTCTAGACGAAAAACCAGACATATTTCAGACAAAAGACGTCTAGACAGCTTTCCAGACGTCTAGACAGAAAACCAGACATCTAGACGAAAAACCAGGCAATTTTCAGACAATAGGCCACTGCACAGATTGCCAGACGTATAAACAAAAAACCAGACGTCTAGACGAAAAACCAGACATATTTCATACAAAAGACGTCTAGACAGCTTTCCAGACGTCTAGACAGAAAACCAGACATCTAGACGAAAAACCAGACAATTTTCAAACAATAGGCGTCTAGACAGCTTGCCAGACGTCTACACAGAAAACCAGACGTCTAGACGAAAAACCAGACAATTTTCAGACGAAAACGTCTAGACAGCTTCCCAGACGTCTAGACAGAAAACCAAACGTATTGAAGGAAAACCAAACAATTTTCAGAAAATAAGCGTCTAAACAGCTTACCAGAAGTCTAGACAGAAAACCAGACGTCTGGACGAAAAGCCAGACATTTTTCAGACAATAGGTGTCTAGACAGCTTGCCGAGTGTCTTGTCGGAAACCAGACAATTTTCAGACAAAAGACGTCTAGACAGAAAACAAGACGTCTGGACGAAAAGCCAGACATTTTTCTGACAATAGGCGTCTAGACAGCTTGCCAAGTGTCTTGTCAAAAACCAGACAATTTTCAGACAAAAGACGTCTAGACAGAAAACCAGACGTCTAGACGAAAAACCAGACAATTTTCAGACAATAGACGTCTAGACAGCTTGCCAAGTGTCTTGTCAAAAACCAGACAATTTTCAGACAAAAGACGTCTAGATAGAAAACCAGACGTCTAGACGAAAATCCAGACAATTTTCAGACAACAGGCGTGTAGACAGGTTTCCAGACGTCTAGACTGAAAACAAGAAGTATACAAGGAAAACCAGACAATTTTCAGACAATAGGCGTCTAGACAGCTTGCCAGACGTCTAGACAGAAAACCAGACGTCTAGACCAAAATCCCGACAATTTTCAGACAATAGGCGTCTAGACAGGTTTCCAGACGTCTAGACAGAAAACCAGACATCTAGACGAAAAACCAGACATATTTCAGACAAAAGACGTCTAGACAGCTTTCCAGACGTCTAGACAGAAAACCAGACATCTAGACGAAAAACCAGGTAATTTTCAGACAATAGGCCACTGCACAGATTGCCAGACGTATAAACAAAAAAACAGACGTCTAGACGAAAAACCAGACATATTTCAGACAAAAGACGTCTAGACAGCTTTCCAGACGTCTAGACAGAAAACCAGACATCTAGACGAAAAACCAGACAATTTTCAAACAATAGGCGTCTAGACAGCTTGCCAGACGTCTAGACAGAAAACCAGACGAATAGAGGGAACACCGGACAATTTTCAGAAAATAAGCGTCTAGACAGCTTGCCAGACATCTAGACAGAAAAGCAGACGTATAGACGAAAAACAGACAATTTCTAGACAATAGACGTCTAGAAAGCTTGCCAGACGTCTAGACAGAAAACCAGACGAATAGAGGAAAAATCATACAATTTTCAGAAAATAAGCGCCTAGACAGAAAACCAGACGTCTAGACGAAAAACCAGACAATTTTCAGACAAAAACGTCTAGACAAATTGCCAGACGTCTAGACAGAAAACAGAACGTATCGCAGGAAAACCAAACAATTTTCGGAAAATAAGCGTGTAAACAGCTTACCAGACGTCTAAACAGAAAACCAGACGTCTGGACGAAAAACCAGGCAATTTTCAGACAATAGGCCACTGCACAGATTGCCAGACGTATAAACAAAAAACCAGACGTCCAGACGAAAAACCAGACATATTTCAGACAAAAGACGTCTAGACAGCTTTCCAGACGTCTAGACAGAAAACATGACATCTAGACGAAAAACCAGACAATTTTCAGACAATAGGCGTCTAGACAGCTTGCCAGACGTCTAGACAGAAAACCAGACGAATTAAGGGAACACCAGACAATTTTCAGAAAATAAGCGTCTAGACAGCTTGCCAGACATCTAGACAGAAAAGCAGACATATAGACGAAAAACAGACAATTTCTAGACAATAGACGTCTAGAAAGCTTTCAAGACGTCTAGACAGAAAACCAGACGAATAGAGGAAAAATCATACAATTTTCAGAAAATAAGCGTCTAGACAGAAAACCAGACGTCTAGACAGAAAACCAGACATCTAGACAAAAAAGAGACAATTTTCAGACATAAGGCGTCTAGACAGAAAACAGAACGTATGGCAGGAAAACCAAACAATTTTCAGAAAATAAGCGTGTAAACAGCTTACCAGACGTCTAAACAGAAAACCAGACGTCAGGACGAAAAGCCAGACATTTTTCAGACAATAGGCGTCTAGACAGAAAACCAGACGTCTAGAAAGAAAAGCAGACGTCTAGACGAAAACCAGAAAATTGTATGACAATAGGCGTCTAGACAGCTTGATAGTGTCTAGACGAAAAAGCAGACAATTTCAGACAATAGGCCACTAGACAGCATGCCAGACGTTTAAACAAAAAACCAGACGTCTAGACGAAAAACCAGACAATTTTCAGACAATAGGTGTCTAGACAGCTTGCCAGACGTCTAGACAGAAAACCAAGTGTCTAGACGAGAAGCTAGACAATTTTCAGACAATAGGCGTCTAGACAGCTTTCCAAGTGTCTAGACGAAAAACCAGACAATTTTCAGACAAAAGACGTCTAGACAGCTTTCCAGACGCCTAGACAGAAAACCAGACGTCTAGACGAAAAACCAGACAATTTCTAGACAATAGACGTCTAGACAGCTTGCCAGACGTCTAGACAGAAAACCAGACGAATAGAGGAAAAATCATACAATTTTCAGAAAATAAGCGTCTAGACAGAAAACCAGACGTCTAGACAGAAAACCAGACATCTAGACAAAAAAGAAACAATTTTCAGACATAAGGCGTCTAGACAGCTTTCCAAGTGTCTAGACGAAAAACCAGACAATTTTCAGACAAAAGACGTCTAGACAGCTTTCTAGACGCCTAGACAGAAAACCAGACGTCTAGACGAAAAACCAGACAATTTTCAGACAAAAACGTCTAGACAAATTGCCAGACGTCTAGACAGAAAACAGAACGTATGGCAGGAAAACCAAACAATTTTCGGAAAATAAGCGTGTAAACAGCTTACCAGACGTCTAAACAGAAAACCAGACGTCTGGACGAAAAGCCAGACATTTTTCAGACAATAGGCGTCTAGACAGCTTGCCAAGTGTCTTGTCGAAAACCAGACAATTTTCAGACAAAAGACGTCTAGACAGAAAACCAGACATCTAGACGAAAATCCCGACAATTTTCAGACAATAGGCGTCTAGACAGGTTTCCAGACGTCTAGACAGAAAACCAGACGTCTGGACGAAAAGCAAGACATTTTTGAGACAATAGGCGTCTACACAGCTTGCCAGACGTCTAGACAGAAAACCAGACGAGTAGAGGAAAAATCATACAATTTTCAGAAAATAAGCGTTTAGACAGAAAATCAGACGTCTAGACAGAAAACCAGACATCTAGACGAAAAACCAGACATATTTCAGACAAAAGACGTCTAGACAGCTTTCCAGACGTCTAGACAGAAAACCAGACATCTAGACGAAAAACCAGGCAATTTTCAGACAATAGGCCACTGCACAGATTGCCAGACGTATAAACAAAAAAACAGACGTCTAGACGAAAAACCAGACATATTTCAGACAAAAGACGTCTAGACAGCTTTCCAGACGTCTAGACAGAAAACCAGACATCTAGACGAAAAACCAGACAATTTTCAGACAATAGGTGTCTAGACAGCTTGCCAGACGTCTACACAGAAAACCAGACGTCTAGACGAAAAACCAGACAATTTTCAGACGAAAACGTCTAGACAGCTTCCCAGACGTCTAGACAGAAAACCAAACGTATTGAAGGAAAACCAAACAATTTTCAGAAAATAAGCGTCTAAACAGCTTACCAGAAGTCTAGACAGAAAACCAGACGTCTGGACGAAAAGCCAGACATTTTTCAGACAATAGGTGTCTAGACAGCTTGCCGAGTGTCTTTTCGGAAACCAGACAATTTTCAGACAAAAGACGTCTAGACAGAAAACAAGACGTCTGGACGAAAAGCCAGACATTTTTCTGACAATAGGCGTCTAGACAGCTTGCCAAGTGTCTTGTCAAAAACCAGACAATTTTCAGACAAAAGACGTCTAGACAGAAAACCAGACGTCTAGACGAAAAACCAGACAATTTTCAGACAATAGACGTCTAGACAGCTTGCCAAGTGTCTTGTCGAAAACCAGACAATTTTCAGACAAAAGACGTCTAGATAGAAAACCAGACGTCTAGACGAAAATCCAGACAATTTTCAGACAACAGGCGTGTAGACAGGTTTCCAGACGTCTAGACTGAAAACAAGAAGTATACAAGGAAAACCAGACAATTTTCAGACAATAGGCGTCTAGACAGCTTGCCAGACGTCTAGACAGAAAACCAGACGTCTAGACCAAAATCCCGACAATTTTCAGACAATAGGCGTCTAGACAGGTTTCCAGACGTCTAGACAGAAAACCAGACATCTAGACGAAAAACCAGACATATTTCAGACAAAAGACGTCTAGACAGCTTTCCAGACGTCTAGACAGAAAACCAGACATCTAGACGAAAAACCAGGCAATTTTCAGACAATAGGCCACTGCACAGATTGCCAGACGTATAAACAAAAAAACAGACGTCTAGACGAAAAACCAGACATATTTCAGACAAAAGACGTCTAGACAGCTTTCCAGACGTCTAGACAGAAAACCAGACATCTAGACGAAAAACCAGACAATTTTCAAACAATAGGCGTCTAGACAGCTTGCCAGACGTCTAGACAGAAAACCAGACGAAATGAGGGAACACCGGACAATTTTCAGAAAATAAGCGTCTAGACAGCTTGCCAGACATCTAGACAGAAAAGCAGACGTATAGACGAAAAACAGACAATTTCTAGACAATAGACGTCTAGAAAGCTTGCCAGACGTCTAGACAGAAAACCAGACGAATAGAGGAAAAATCATACAATTTTCAGAAAATAAGCGCCTAGACAGAAAACCAGACGTCTAGACGAAAAACCAGACAATTTTCAGACAAAAACGTCTAGACAAATTGCCAGACGTCTAGACAGAAAACAGAACGTATCGCAGGAAAACCAAACAATTTTCGGAAAATAAGCGTGTAAACAGCTTACCAGACGTCTAAACAGAAAACCAGACGTCTGGACGAAAAACCAGGCAATTTTCAGACAATAGGCCACTGCACAGATTGCCAGACGTATAAACAAAAAACCAGACGTCCAGACGAAAAACCAGACATATTTCAGACAAAAGACGTCTAGACAGCTTTCCAGACGTCTAGACAGAAAACCAGACATCTAGACGAAAAACCAGACAATTTTCAGACAATAGGCGTCTAGACAGCTTGCCAGACGTCTAGACAGAAAACCAGACGAATTAAGGGAACACCAGACAATTTTCAGAAAATAAGCGTCTAGACAGCTTGCCAGACATCTAGACAGAAAAGCAGACATATAGACGAAAAACAGACAATTTCTAGACAATAGACGTCTAGAAAGCTTTCAAGACGTCTAGACAGAAAACCAGACGAATAGAGGAAAAATCATACAATTTTCAGAAAATAAGCGTCTAGACAGAAAACCAGACGTCTAGACAGAAAACCAGACATCTAGACAAAAAAGAAACAATTTTCAGACATAAGGCGTCTAGACAGAAAACAGAACGTATGGCAGGAAAACCAAACAATTTTCAGAAAATAAGCGTGTAAACAGCTTACCAGACGTCTAAACAGAAAACCAGACGTCAGGACGAAAAGCCAGACATTTTTCAGACAATAGGCGTCTAGACAGAAAACCAGACGTCTAGAAAGAAAAGCAGACGTCTAGACGAAAACCAGAAAATTGTATGACAATAGGCGTCTAGACAGCTTGATAGTGTCTAGACGAAAAAGCAGACAATTTCAGACAATAGGCCACTAGACAGCTTGCCAGACGTTTAAACAAAAAACCAGACGTCTAGACGAAAAACCAGACAATTTTCAGACAATAGGTGTCTAGACAGCTTGCCAGACGTCTAGACAGAAAACCAAGTGTCTAGACGAGAAGCTAGACAATTTTCAGACAATAGGCGTCTAGACAGCTTTCCAAGTGTCTAGACGAAAAACCAGACAATTTTCAGACAAAAGACGTCTAGACAGCTTTCCAGACGCCTAGACAGAAAACCAGACGTCTAGACGAAAAACCAGACAATTTCTAGACAATAGACGTCTAGACAGCTTGCCAGACGTCTAGACAGAAAACCAGACGAATAGAGGAAAAATCATACAATTTTCAGAAAATAAGCGTCTAGACAGAAAACCAGACGTCTAGACAGAAAACCAGACATCTAGACAAAAAAGAAACAATTTTCAGACATAAGGCGTCTAGACAGCTTTCCAAGTGTCTAGACGAAAAACCAGACAATTTTCAGACAAAAGACGTCTAGACAGCTTTCTAGACGCCTAGACAGAAAACCAGACGTCTAGACGAAAAACCAGACAATTTTCAGACAAAAACGTCTAGACAAATTGCCAGACGTCTAGACAGAAAACAGAACGTATGGCAGGAAAACCAAACAATTTTCGGAAAATAAGCGTGTAAACAGCTTACCAGACGTCTAAACAGAAAACCAGACGTCTGGACGAAAAGCCAGACATTTTTCAGACAATAGGCGTCTAGACAGCTTGCCAAGTGTCTTGTCGAAAACCAGACAATTTTCAGACAAAAGACGTCTAGACAGAAAACCAGACATCTAGACGAAAATCCCGACAATTTTCAGACAATAGGCGTCTAGACAGGTTTCCAGACGTCTAGACAGAAAACCAGACGTCTGGACGAAAAGCAAGACATTTTTGAGACAATAGGCGTCTACACAGCTTGCCAGACGTCTAGACAGAAAACCAGACGAGTAGAGGAAAAATCATACAATTTTCAGAAAATAAGCGTTTAGACAGAAAATCAGACGTCTAGACAGAAAACCAGACATCTAGACGAAAATCCAGACATATTTCAGACAAAAGACGTCTAGACAGCTTTCCAGACGTCTAGACAGAAAACCAGACATCTAGACGAAAAACCAGGCAATTTTCAGACAATAGGCCACTGCACAGATTGCCAGACGTATAAACAAAAAACCAGACGTCTAGACGAAAAACCAGACATATTTCAGACAAAAGACGTCTAGACAGCTTTCCAGACGTCTAGACAGAAAACCAGACATCTAGACGAAAAACCAGACAATTTTCAAACAATAGGCGTCTAGACAGCTTGCCAGACGTCTACACAGAAAACCAGACGTCTAGACGAAAAACCAGACAATTTTCAGACGAAAACGTCTAGACAGCTTCCCAGACGTCTAGACAGAAAACCAAACGTATTGAAGGAAAACCAAACAATTTTCAGAAAATAAGCGTCTAAACAGCTTACCAGAAGTCTAGACAGAAAACCAGACGTCTGGACGAAAAGCCAGACATTTTTCAGACAATAGGTGTCTAGACAGCTTGCCGAGTGTCTTTTCATAAACCAGACAATTTTCAGACAAAAGACGTCTAGACAGAAAACAAGACGTCTGGACGAAAAGCCAGACATTTTTCTGACAATAGGCGTCTAGACAGCTTGCCAAGTGTCTTGTCAAAAACCAGACAATTTTCAGACAAAAGACGTCTAGACAGAAAACCAGACGTCTAGACGAAAAACCAGACAATTTTCAGACAATAGACGTCTAGACAGCTTGCCAAGTGTCTTGTCGAAAACCAGACAATTTTCAGACAAAAGACGTCTAGATAGAAAACCAGACGTCTAGACGAAAATCCAGACAATTTTCAGACAACAGGCGTGTAGACAGGTTTCCAGACGTCTAGACTGAAAACAAGAAGTATACAAGGAAAACCAGACAATTTTCAGACAATAGGCGTCTAGACAGCTTGCCAGACGTCTAGACAGAAAACCAGACGTCTAGACCAAAATCCCGACAATTTTCAGACAATAGGCGTCTAGACAGGTTTCCAGACGTCTAGACAGAAAACCAGACATCTAGACGAAAAACCAGACATATTTCAGACAAAAGACGTCTAGACAGCTTTCCAGACGTCTAGACAGAAAACCAGACATCTAGACGAAAAACAAGGCAATTTTCAGACAATAGGCCACTGCACAGATTGCCAGACGTATAAACAAAAAAACAGACGTCTAGACGAAAAACCAGACATATTTCAGACAAAAGACGTCTAGACAGCTTTCCAGACGTCTAGACAGAAAACCAGACAATTTTCAGACAATAGGCGTCTAGACAGCTTGCCAGACGTCTAGACAGAAAACCAGACGAATAGAGGGAACACCGGACAATTTTCAGAAAATAAGCGTCTAGACAGCTTGCCAGACATCTAGACAGAAAAGCAGACGTATAGACGAAAAACAGACAATTTCTAGACAATAGACGTCTAGAAAGCTTGCCAGACGTCTAGACAGAAAACCAGACGAATAGAGGAAAAATCATACAATTTTCAGAAAATAAGCGTCTAGACAGAAAACCAGACGTCGAGACAGAAAACCA
This sequence comes from Haliclystus octoradiatus, assembly GCA_916610825.1. Lineage (NCBI taxonomy): Eukaryota > Metazoa > Cnidaria > Staurozoa > Stauromedusae > Haliclystidae > Haliclystus > Haliclystus octoradiatus. Next base: position 11,120,502 of record OU744453.1, read on the forward strand.
GACATCTAGACAAAAAAGAGACAATTTTCAGACATAAGGCGTCTAGACAGCTTTCCAAGTGTCTAGACGAAAAACCAGACAATTTTCAGACAAAAGACGTCTAGACAGAAAACAAGACGTCTGGACAAAAAGCCAGACATTTTTCTGACAATAGGCGTCTAGACAGCTTGCCAAGTGTCTTGTCAAAAACCAGACAATTTTCAGACAAAAGACGTCTAGACAGAAAACCAGACGTCTAGACGAAAAACCAGACAATTTTCAGACAATAGACGTCTAGACAGCTTGCCAAGTGTCTTGTCAAAAACCAGACAATTTTCAGACAAAAGACGTCTAGATAGAAAACCAGACGTCCAGACGAAAATCCAGACAATTTTCAGACAACAGGCGTGTAGACAGGTTTCAAGACGTCTAGACTGAAAACAAGAAGTATACAAGGAAAACCAGACAATTTTCAGACAATAGGCGTCTAGACAGCTTGCCAGACGTCTAGACAGAAAACCAGACGTCTAGACCAAAATCCCGACAATTTTCAGACAATAGGCGTCTAGACAGGTTTCCAGACGTCTAGACAGAAAACCAGACATCTAGACGAAAAACCAGGCAATTTTCAGACAATAGGCCACTGCACAGATTGCCAGACGTATAAACAAAAAAACAGACGTCTAGACGAAAAACCAGACATATTTCAGACAAAAGACGTCTAGACAGCTTTCCAGACGTCTAGACAGAAAACCAGACATCTAGACGAAAAACCAGACAATTTTCAAACAATAGGCGTCTAGACAGCTTGCCAGACGTCTAGACAGAAAACCAGACGAATAGAGGGAACAGCAGACAATTTTCAGAAAATAAGCGTCTAGACAGCTTGCCAGACATCTAGACAGAAAAGCAGACGTATAGACGAAAAACAGACAATTTCTAGACAATAGACGTCTAGAAAGCTTGCCAGACGTCTAGACAGAAAACCAGACGAATAGAGGAAAAATCATACAATTTTCAGAAAATAAGCGTCTAGACAGAAAACCAGACGTCGAGACAGAAAACCAGACATCTAGACAAAAAAGAGACAATTTTCAGACATAAGGCGTCTAGACAGCTTTCCAAGTGTCTAGACGAAAAACCAGACAATTTTCAGACAAAAGACGTCTAGACAGCTTTCTAGACGCCTAGACAGAAAACCAGACGTCTAGACGAAAAACCAGACAATTTTCAGACAAAAACGTCTAGACAAATTGCCAGACGTCTAGACAGAAAACAGAACGTATGGCAGGAAAACCAAACAATTTTCGGAAAATAAGCGTGTAAACAGCTTACCAGACGTCTAAACAGAAAACCAGACGTCTGGACGAAAAGCCAGACATTTTTCAGACAATAGGCGTCTAGACAGCTTGCCAAGTGTCTTGTCAAAAACCAGACAATTTTCAGACAAAAGACGTCTAGACAGAAAACCAGACGTCTAGACGAAAATCCCGACAATTTTCAGACAATAGGCGTCTAGACAGGTTTCCAGACGTCTAGACAGAAAACCAGACGTCTGGACGAAAAGCAAGACATTTTTGAGACAATAGGCGTCTAGACAGCTTGCCAGACGTCTAGACAGAAAACCAGACGAGTAGAGGAAAAATCATACAATTTTCAGAAAATAAGCGTTTAGACAGAAAATCAGACGTCTAGACAGAAAACCAGACATCTAGACGAAAAACCAAACATATTTCAGACAAAAGACGTCTAGACAGCTTTCCAGACGTCTAGACAGAAAACCAGACATCTAGACGAAAAACAAGGCAATTTTCAGACAATAGGCCACTGCACAGATTGCCAGACGTATAAACAAAAAACCAGACGTCTAGACGAAAAACCAGACATATTTCAGACAAAAGACGTCTAGACAGCTTTCCAGACGTCTAGACAGAAAACCAGACATCTAGACGAAAAACCAGACAATTTTCAAACAATAGGCGTCTAGACAGCTTGCCAGACGTCTACACAGAAAACCAGACGTCTAGACGAAAAACCAGACAATTTTCAGACGAAAACGTCTAGACAGCTTCCCAGACGTCTAGACAGAAAACCAAACGTATTGAAGGAAAACCAAACAATTTTCAGAAAATAAGCGTCTAAACAGCTTACCAGAAGTCTAGACAGAAAACCAGACGTCTGGACGAAAAGCCAGACATTTTTCAGACAATAGGTGTCTAGACAGCTTGCCGAGTGTCTTTTCATAAACCAGACAATTTTCAGACAAAAGACGTCTAGACAGAAAACAAGACGTCTGGACAAAAAGCCAGACATTTTTCTGACAATAGGCGTCTAGACAGCTTGCCAAGTGTCTTGTCAAAAACCAGACAATTTTCAGACAAAAGACGTCTAGACAGAAAACCAGACGTCTAGACGAAAAACCAGACAATTTTCAGACAATAGACGTCTAGACAGCTTGCCAAGTGTCTTGTCAAAAACCAGACAATTTTCAGACAAAAGACGTCTAGATAGAAAACCACACGTCTAGACGAAAATCCAGACAATTTTCAGACAACAGGCGTGTAGACAGGTTTCCAGACGTCTAGACTGAAAACAAGAAGTATACAAGGAAAACCAGACAATTTTCAGACAATAGGCGTCTAGACAGCTTGCCAGACGTCTAGACAGAAAACCAGACGTCTAGACCAAAATCCCGACAATTTTCAGACAATAGGCGTCTAGACAGGTTTCCAGACGTCTAGACAGAAAACCAGACATCTAGACGAAAAACCAGACATATTTCAGACAAAAGACGTCTAGACAGCTTTCCAGACGTCTAGACAGAAAACCAGACATCTAGACGAAAAACAAGGCAATTTTCAGACAATAGGCCACTGCACAGATTGCCAGACGTATAAACAAAAAAACAGACGTCTAGACGAAAAACCAGACATATTTCAGACAAAAGACGTCTAGACAGCTTTCCAGACGTCTAGACAGAAAACCAGACATCTAGACGAAAAACCAGACAATTTTCAAACAATAGGCGTCTAGACAGCTTGCCAGACGTCTAGACAGAAAACCAGACGAATAGAGGGAACACCGGACAATTTTCAGAAAATAAGCGTCTAGACAGCTTGCCAGACATCTAGACAGAAAAGCAGACGTATAGACGAAAAACAGACAATTTCTAGACAATAGACGTCTAGAAAGCTTGCCAGACGTCTAGACAGAAAACCAGACGAATAGAGGAAAAATCATACAATTTTCAGAAAATAAGCGTCTAGACAGAAAACCAGACGTCTAGACAGAAAACCAGACATCTAGACAAAAAAGAGACAATTTTCAGACATAAGGCGTCTAGACAGCTTTCCAAGTGTCTAGACGAAAAACCAGACAATTTTCAGACAAAAACGTCTAGACAAATTGCCAGACGTCTAGACAGAAAACAGAACGTATAGCAGGAAAACCAAACAATTTTCGGAAAATAAGCGTGTAAACAGCTTACCAGACGTCTAAACAGAAAACCAGACGTCTGGACGAAAAACCAGGCAATTTTCAGACAATAGGCCACTGCACAGATTGCCAGACGTATAAACAAAAAACCAGACGTCCAGACGAAAAACCAGACATATTTCAGACAAAAGACGTCTAGACAGCTTTCCAGACGTCTAGACAGAAAACCAGACATCTAGACGAAAAACCAGACAATTTTCAGACAATAGGCGTCTAGACAGCTTGCCAGACGTCTAGACAGAAAACCAGACGAATAAAGGGAACACCAGACAATTTTCAGAAAATAAGCGTCTAGACAGCTTGCCAGACATCTAGACAGAAAAGCAGACATATAGACGAAAAACAGACAATTTCTAGACAATAGACGTCTAGAAAGCTTTCAAGACGTCTAGACAGAAAACCAGACGAATAGAGGAAAAATCATACAATTTTCAGAAAATAAGCGTCTAGACAGAAAACCAGACGTCTAGACAGAAAACCAGACATCTAGACAAAAAAGAAACAATTTTCAGACATAAGGCGTCTAGACAGAAAACAGAACGTATGGCAGGAAAACCAAACAATTTTCAGAAAATAAGCGTGTAAACAGCTTACCAGACGTCTAAACAGAAAACCAGACGTCAGGACGAAAAGCCAGACATTTTTCAGACAATAGGCGTCTAGACAGAAAACCAGACGTCTAGAAAGAAAAGCAGACGTCTAGACGAAAACCAGAAAATTGTATGACAATAGGCGTCTAGACAGCTTGATAGTGTCTAGACGAAAAAGCAGACAATTTTCAGACAATAGGCCACTAGACAGCTTGCCAGACGTTTAAACAAAAAACCAGACGTCTAGACGAAAAACCAGACAATTTTCAGACAATAGGTGTCTAGACAGCTTGCCAGACGTCTAGACAGAAAACCAAGTGTCTAGACGAGAAGCTAGACAATTTTCAGACAATAGGCGTCTAGACAGCTTTCCAAGTGTCTAGACGAAAAACCAGACAATTTTCAGACAAAAGACGTCTACACAGCTTTCCAGACGCCTAGACAGAAAACCAGACGTCTAGACGAAAAACCAGACAATTTTCAGACAAAAACGTCTAGACAAATTGCCAGACGGCTAGACAGAAAACAGAACGTATGGCAGGAAAACCAAACAATTTTCAGAAAATAAGCGTGTAAACAGCTTACCAGACGTCTAAACAGAAAACCAGACGTCAGGACGAAAAGCCAGACATTTTTCAGACAATAGGCGTCTAGACAGAAAACCAGACGTCTAGAAAGAAAAGCAGACGTCTAGACGAAAACCAGAAAATTGTATGACAATAGGCGTCTAGACAGCTTGCTAGTGTCTAGACGAAAAAGCAGACAATTTTCAGACAATAGGCCACTAGACAGCTTGCCAGACGTTTAAACAAAAACCAGACGTCTAGACGAAAATCCTGACAATTTTCAGACAATAGGCGTCTAGACAGGTTTCCAGACGTCTAGACAGAAAACCAGACGTCTGGACGAAAAGCAAGACATTTTTGAGACAATAGGCGTCTAGACAGCTTGCCAGACGTCTAGACAGAAAACCAGACGAGTAGAGGAAAAATCATACAATTTTCAGAAAATAAGCGTTTAGACAGAAAATCAGACGTCTAGACAGAAAACCAGACATCTAGACGAAAAACCAGACATATTTCAGACAAAAGACGTCTAGACAGCTTTCCAGACGTCTAGACAGAAAACCAGACATCTAGACGAAAAACCAGGCAATTTTCAGACAATAGGCCACTGCAAAGATTGCCAGACGTATAAACAAAAAACCAGACGTCTAGACGAAAAACCAGACATATTTCAGACAAAAGACGTCTAGAAAGCTTTCCAGACGTCTAGACAGATAACCAGACATCTAGACGAAAATCCAGACAATTTTCAGACAATAGGCGTGTAGACAGGTTTCCAGACGTCTAGACTGAAAACAAGAAGTATACAAGGAAAACCAGACAATTTTCAGACAATAGGCGTCTAGACAGCTTGCCAGACGTCTAGACAGAAAACCAGACGTCTAGACGAAAATCCCGACAATTTTCAGACAATAGGCGTCTAGACAGGTTTCCAGACGTCTAGACAGAAAACCAGACGTCTGGACGAAAAGCAAGACATTTTTGAGACAATAGGCGTCTACACAGCTTGCCAGACGTCTAGACAGAAAACCAGACGAGTAGAGGAAAAATCATACAATTTTCAGAAAATAAGCGTTTAGACGTCTAGACGAAAAACCAGACAATTTTCAGACGAAAACGTCTAGACAGCTTCCCAGACGTCTAGACAGAAAACCAAACGTATTGAAGGAAAACCAAACAATTTTCAGAAAATAAGCGTCTAAACAGCTTACCAGAAGTCTAGACAGAAAACCAGACGTCTGGACGAAAAGCCAGACATTTTTCAGACAATAGGTGTCTAGACAGCTTGCCGAGTGTCTTGTCGGAAACCAGACAATTTTCAGACAAAAGACGTCTAGACAGAAAACAAGACGTCTGGACGAAAAGCCAGACATTTTTCTGACAATAGGCGTCTAGACAGCTTGCCAAGTGTCTTGTCAAAAACCAGACAATTTTCAGACAAAAGACGTCTAGACAGAAAACCAGACGTCTAGACGAAAAACCAGACAATTTTCAGACAATAGACGTCTAGACAGCTTGCCAAGTGTCTTGTCAAAAACCAGACAATTTTCAGACAAAAGACGTCTAGACAGAAAACCAGACGTCTAGACGAAAATCCAGACAATTTTCAGACAATAGGCGTGTAGACAGGTTTCCAGACGTCTAGACTGAAAACAAGAAGTATACAAGGAAAACCAGACAATTTTCAGACAATAGGCGTCTAGACAGCTTGCCAGACGTCTAGACAGAAAACCAGACGTCTAGACCAAAATCCCGACAATTTTCAGACAATAGGCGTCTAGACAGGTTTCCAGACGTCTAGACAGAAAACCAGACATCTAGACGAAAAACCAGACATATTTCAGACAAAAGACGTCTAGACAGCTTTCCAGACGTCTAGACAGAAAACCAGACATCTAGACGAAAAACCAGGTAATTTTCAGACAATAGGCCACTGCACAGATTGCCAGACGTATAAACAAAAAAACAGACGTCTAGACGAAAAACCAGACATATTTCAGACAAAAGACGTCTAGACAGCTTTCCAGACGTCTAGACAGAAAACCAGACATCTAGACGAAAAACCAGACAATTTTCAGACAATAGGCGTCTAGACAGCTTGCCAGACGTCTAGACAGAAAACCAGACGAATAGAGGGAACACCGGACAATTTTCAGAAAATAAGCGTCTAGACAGCTTGCCAGACATCTAGACAGAAAAGCAGACGTATAGACGAAAAACAGACAATTTCTAGACAATAGACGTCTAGAAAGCTTGCCAGACGTCTAGACAGAAAACCAGACGAATAGAGGAAAAATCATACAATTTTCAGAAAATAAGCGCCTAGACAGAAAACCAGACGTCTAGACGAAAAACCAGACAATTTTCAGACAAAAACGTCTAGACAAATTGCCAGACGTCTAGACAGAAAACAGAACGTATCGCAGGAAAACCAAACAATTTTCGGAAAATAAGCGTGTAAACAGCTTACCAGACGTCTAAACAGAAAACCAGACGTCTGGACGAAAAACCAGGCAATTTTCAGACAATAGGCCACTGCACAGATTGCCAGACGTATAAACAAAAAACCAGACGTCCAGACGAAAAACCAGACATATTTCAGACAAAAGACGTCTAGACAGCTTTCCAGACGTCTAGACAGAAAACCAGACATCTAGACGAAAAACCAGACAATTTTCAGACAATAGGCGTCTAGACAGCTTGCCAGACGTCTAGACAGAAAACCAGACGAATTAAGGGAACACCAGACAATTGTCAGAAAATAAGCGTCTAGACAGCTTGCCAGACATCTAGACAGAAAAGCAGACATATAGACGAAAAACAGACAATTTCTAGACAATAGACGTCTAGAAAGCTTTCAAGACGTCTAGACAGAAAACCAGACGAATAGAGGAAAAATCATACAATTTTCAGAAAATAAGCGTCTAGACAGAAAACCAGACGTCTAGACAGAAAACCAGACATCTAGACAAAAAAGAGACAATTTTCAGACATAAGGCGTCTAGACAGAAAACAGAACGTATGGCAGGAAAACCAAACAATTTTCAGAAAATAAGCGTGTAAACAGCTTACCAGACGTCTAAACAGAAAACCAGACGTCAGGACGAAAAGCCAGACATTTTTCAGACAATAGGCGTCTAGACAGAAAACCAGACGTCTAGAAAGAAAAGCAGACGTCTAGACGAAAACCAGAAAATTGTATGACAATAGGCGTCTAGACAGCTTGATAGTGTCTAGACGAAAAAGCAGACAATTTCAGACAATAGGCCACTAGACAGCTTGCCAGACGTTTAAACAAAAAACCAGACGTCTAGACGAAAAACCAGACAATTTTCAGACAATAGGTGTCTAGACAGCTTGCCAGACGTCTAGACAGAAAACCAAGTGTCTAGACGAGAAGCTAGACAATTTTCAGACAATAGGCGTCTAGACAGCTTTCCAAGTGTCTAGACGAAAAACCAGACAATTTTCAGACAAAAGACGTCTAGACAGCTTTCCAGACGCCTAGACAGAAAACCAGACGTCTAGACGAAAAACCAGACAATTTTCAGACAAAAACGTCTAGACAAATTGCCAGACGGCTAGACAGAAAACAGAACGTATGGCAGGAAAACCAAACAATTTTCAGAAAATAAGCGTGTAAACAGCTTACCAGACGTCTAAACAGAAAACCAGACGTCAGGACGAAAAGCCAGACATTTTTCAGACAATAGGCGTCTAGACAGAAAACCAGACGTCTAGAAAGAAAAGCAGACGTCTAGACGAAAACCAGAAAATTGTATGACAATAGGCGTCTAGACAGCTTGCTAGTGTCTAGACGAAAAAGCAGACAATTTTAAGACAATAGGCCACTAGACAGCTTGCCAGACGTTTAAACAAAAACCAGACGTCTAGACGAAAAACCAGACAATTTTCAGACAATAGGCGTCTAGACAGGTTTCCAGACGTCTAGACAGAAAACCAGACGTCTGGACGAAAAGCAAGACATTTTTGAGACAATAGGCGTCTAGACAGCTTGCCAGACGTCTAGACAGAAAACCAGACGAGTAGAGGAAAAATCATACAATTTTCAGAAAATAAGCGTTTAGACAGAAAATCAGACGTCTAGACAGAAAACCAGACATCTAGACGAAAAACCAGACATATTTCAGACAAAAGACGTCTAGACAGCTTTCCAGACGTCTAGACAGAAAACCAGACATCTAGACGAAAAACCAGGCAATTTTCAGACAATAGGCCACTGCACAGATTGCCAGACGTATAAACAAAAAACCAGACGTCTAGACGAAAAACCAGACATATTTCAGACAAAAGACGTCTAGAAAGCTTTCCAGACGTCTAGACAGATAACCAGACATCTAGACGAAAATCCAGACAATTTTCAGACAATAGGCGTGTAGACAGGTTTCCAGACGTCTAGACTGAAAACAAGAAGTATACAAGGAAAACCAGACAATTTTCAGACAATAGGCGTCTAGACAGCTTGCCAGACGTCTAGACAGAAAACCAGACGTCTAGACGAAAATCCCGACAATTTTCAGACAATAGGCGTCTAGACAGGTTTCCAGACGTCTAGACAGAAAACCAGACGTCTGGACGAAAAGCAAGACATTTTTGAGACAATAGGCGTCTACACAGCTTGCCAGACGTCTAGACAGAAAACCAGACGAGTAGAGGAACAATCATACAATTTTCAGAAAATAAGCGTTTAGACAGAAAATCAGACGTCTAGACAGAAAACCAGACATCTAGACGAAAAACCAGACATATTTCAGACAAAAGACGTCTAGACAGCTTTCCAGACGTCTAGACAGAAAACCAGACATCTAGACGAAAAACCAGGCAATTTTCAGACAATAGGCCACTGCACAGATTGCCAGACGTATAAACAAAAAACCAGACGTCTAGACGAAAAACCAGACATATTTCAGACAAAAGACGTCTAGACAGCTTTCCAGACGTCTAGACAGAAAACCAGACATCTAGACGAAAAACCAGACAATTTTCAAACAATAGGCGTCTAGACAGCTTGCCAGACGTCTACACAGAAAACCAGACGTCTAGACGAAAAACCAGACAATTTTCAGACGAAAACGTCTAGACAGCTTCCCAGACGTCTAGACAGAAAACCAAACGTATTGAAGGAAAACCAAACAATTTTCAGAAAATAAGCGTCTAAACAGCTTACCAGAAGTCTAGACAGAAAACCAGACGTCTGGACGAAAAGCCAGACATTTTTCAGACAATAGGTGTCTAGACAGCTTGCCGAGTGTCTTGTCGGAAACCAGACAATTTTCAGACAAAAGACGTCTAGACAGAAAACAAGACGTCTGGACGAAAAGCCAGACATTTTTCTGACAATAGGCGTCTAGACAGCTTGCCAAGTGTCTTGTCAAAAACCAGACAATTTTCAGACAAAAGACGTCTAGACAGAAAACCAGACGTCTAGACGAAAAACCAGACAATTTTCAGACAATAGACGTCTAGACAGCTTGCCAAGTGTCTTGTCAAAAACCAGACAATTTTCAGACAAAAGACGTCTAGATAGAAAACCAGACGTCTAGACGAAAATCCAGACAATTTTCAGACAACAGGCGTGTAGACAGGTTTCCAGACGTCTAGACTGAAAACAAGAAGTATACAAGGAAAACCAGACAATTTTCAGACAATAGGCGTCTAGACAGCTTGCCAGACGTCTAGACAGAAAACCAGACGTCTAGACCAAAATCCCGACAATTTTCAGACAATAGGCGTCTAGACAGGTTTCCAGACGTCTAGACAGAAAACCAGACATCTAGACGAAAAACCAGACATATTTCAGACAAAAGACGTCTAGACAGCTTTCCAGACGTCTAAACAGAAAACCAGACATCTAGACGAAAAACCAGGTAATTTTCAGACAATAGGCCACTGCACAGATTGCCAGACGTATAAACAAAAAAACAGACGTCTAGACGAAAAACCAGACATATTTCAGACAAAAGACGTCTAGACAGCTTTCCAGACGTCTAGACAGAAAACCAGACATCTAGACGAAAAACCAGACAATTTTCAAACAATAGGCGTCTAGACAGCTTGCCAGACGTCTAGACAGAAAACCAGACGAATAGAGGGAACACCGGACAATTTTCAGAAAATAAGCGTCTAGACAGCTTGCCAGACATCTAGACAGAAAAGCAGACGTATAGACGAAAAACAGACAAGTTCTAGACAATAGACGTCTAGAAAGCTTGCCAGACGTCTAGACAGAAAACCAGACGAATAGAGGAAAAATCATACAATTTTCAGAAAATAAGCGTCTAGACAGAAAACCAGACGTCGAGACAGAAAACCAGACATCTAGACAAAAAAGAGACAATTTTCAGACATAAGGCGTCTAGACAGCTTTCCAAGTGTCTAGACGAAAAACCAGACAATTTTCAGACAAAAGACGTCTAGACAGCTTTCTAGACGCCTAGACAGAAAACCAGACGTCTAGACGAAAAACCAGACAATTTTCAGACAAAAACGTCTAGACAAATTGCCAGACGTCTAGACAGAAAACAGAACGTATCGCAGGAAAACCAAACAATTTTCGGAAAATAAGCGTGTAAACAGCTTACCAGACGTCTAAACAGAAAACCAGACGTCTGGACGAAAAACCAGATAATTTTCAGACGAAAACGTCTAGACAGCTTCCCAGACGTCTAGACAGAAAACCAAACGTATTGAAGGAAAACCAAACAATTTTCAGAAAATAAGCGTCTAAACAGCTTACCAGAAGTCTAGACAGAAAACCAGACGTCTGGACGAAAAGCCAGACATTTTTCAGACAATAGGTGTCTAGACAGCTTGCCGAGTGTCTTGTCGGAAACCAGACAATTTTCAGACAAAAGACGTCTAGACAGAAAACAAGACGTCTGGACGAAAAGCCAGACATTTTTCTGACAATAGGCGTCTAGACAGCTTGCCAAGTGTCTTGTCAAAAACCAGACAATTTTCAGACAAAAGACGTCTAGACAGAAAACCAGACGTCTAGACGAAAAACCAGACAATTTTCAGACAATAGACGTCTAGATAGCTTGCCAAGTGTCTTGTCAAAAACCAGACAATTTTCAGACAAAAGACGTCTAGACAGAAAACCAGACGTCTAGACGAAAATCCAGACAATTTTCAGACAACAGGCGTGTAGACAGGTTTCCAGACGTCTAGACTGAAAACAAGAAGTATACAAGGAAAACCAGACAATTTTCAGACAATAGGCGTCTAGACAGCTTGCCAGACGTCTAGACAGAAAACCAGACGTCTAGACCAAAATCTCGACAATTTTCAGACAATAGGCGTCTAGACAGGTTTCCAGACGTCTAGACAGAAAACCAGACATCTAGACGAAAAACCAGACATATTTCAGACAAAAGACGTCTAGACAGCTTTCCAGACGTCTAGACAGAAAACCAGACATCTAGACGAAAAACCAGGCAATTTTCAGACAATAGGCCACTGCACAGATTGCCAGACGTATAAACAAAAAAACAGACGTCTAGACGAAAAACCAGACATATTTCTGACAAAAGACGTCTAGACAGCTTTCCAGACGTCTAGACAGAAAACCAGACATCTAGACGAAAAACCAGACAATTTTCAAACAATAGGCGTCTAGACAGCTTGCCAGACGTCTAGACAGAAAACCAGACGAATAGAGGGAACACTGGACAATTTTCAGAAAATAAGCGTCTAGACAGCTTGCCAGACATCTAGACAGAAAAGCAGACGTATAGACGAAAAACAGACAATTTCTAGACAATAGTTGTCTAGAAAGCTTGCCAGACGTCTAGACAGAAAACCAGACAAATAGAGGAAAAATCATACAATTTTCAGAAAATAAGCGTCTAGACAGAAAACCAGACGTCGAGACAGAAAACCAGACATCTAGACAAAAAACCAGACAATTTTCAAACAATAGGCGTCTAGACAGCTTGCCAGACGTCTACAAAGAAAACCAGACGTCTAGACGAAAAACCAGACAATTTTCAGACGAAAACGTCTAGACAGCTTCCCAGACGTCTAGACAGAAAACCAAACGTATTGAAGGAAAACCAAACAATTTTCAGAAAATAAGCGTCTAAACAGCTTACCAGAAGTCTAGACAGAAAACCAGACGTCTGGACGAAAAGCCAGACATTTTTCAGACAATAGGTGTCTAGACAGCTTGCCGAGTGTCTTGTCGGAAACCAGACAATTTTCAGACAAAAGACGTCTAGACAGAAAACAAGACGTCTGGACGAAAAGCCAGACATTTTTCTGACAATAGGCGTCTAGACAGCTTGCCAAGTGTCTTGTCAAAAACCAGACAATTTTCAGACAAAAGACGTCTAGACAGAAAACCAGACGTCTAGACGAAAAACCAGACAATTTTCAGACAATAGACGTCTAGACAGCTTGCCAAGTGTCTTGTCAAAAACCAGACAATTTTCAGACAAAAGACGTCTGGATAGAAAACCAGACGTCTAGACGAAAATCCAGACAATTTTCAGACAACAGGCGTGTAGACAGGTTTCCAGACGTCTAGACTGAAAACAAGAAGTATACAAGGAAAACCAGACAATTTTCAGACAATAGGCGTCTAGACAGCTTGCCAGACGTCTAGACAGAAAACCAGACGTCTAGACCAAAATCCCGACAATTTTCAGACAATAGGCGTCTAGACAGGTTTCCAGACGTCTAGACAGAAAACCAGACATCTAGACGAAAAACCAGACATATTTCAGACAAAAGACGTCTAGACAGCTTTCCAGACGTCTAGACAGAAAACCAGACATCTAGACGAAAAACCAGGTAATTTTCAGACAATAGGCCACTGCACAGATTGCCAGACGTATAAACAAAAAAACAGACGTCTAGACGAAAAACCAGACATATTTCAGACAAAAGACGTCTAGACAGCTTTCCAGACGTCTAGACAGAAAACCAGACATCTAGACGAAAAACCAGACAATTTTCAAACAATAGGCGTCTAGACAGCTTGCCAGACGTCTAGACAGAAAACCAGACGAATAGAGGGAACACCGGACAATTTTCAGAAAATAAGCGTCTAGACAGCTTGCCAGACATCTAGACAGAAAAGCAGACGTATAGACGAAAAACAGACAATTTCTAGACAATAGACGTCTAGAAAGCTTGCCAGACGTCTAGACAGAAAACCAGACGAATAGAGGAAAAATCATACAATTTTCAGAAAATAAGCGTCTAGACAGAAAACCAGACGTCTAGACAGAAAACCAGACATCTAGACAAAAAAGAAACAATTTTCAGACATAAGGCGTCTAGACAGCTTTCCAAGTGTCTAGACGAAAAACCAGACAATTTTCAGACAAAAGACGTCTAGACAGCTTTCTAGACGCCTAGACAGAAAACCAGACGTCTAGACGAAAAACCAGACAATTTTCAGACAAAAACGTCTAGACAAATTGCCAGACGTCTAGACAGAAAACAGAACGTATCGCAGGAAAACCAAACAATTTTCGGAAAATAAGCGTGTAAACAGCTTACCAGACGTCTAAACAGAAAACCAGACGTCTGGACGAAAAACCAGATAATTTTCAGACGAAAACGTCTAGACAGCTTCCCAGACGTCTAGACAGAAAACCAAACGTATTGAAGGAAAACCAAACAATTTTCAGAAAATAAGCGTCTAAACAGCTTACCAGAAGTCTAGACAGAAAACCAGACCTCTGGACGAAAAGCCAGACATTTTTCAGACAATAGGTGTCTAGACAGCTTGCCGAGTGTCTTGTCGGAAACCAGACAATTTTCAGACAAAAGACGTCTAGACAGAAAACAAGACGTCTGGACAAAAAGCCAGACATTTTTCTGACAATAGGCGTCTAGACAGCTTGCCAAGTGTCTTGTCAAAAACCAGACAATTTTCAGACAAAAGACGTCTAGACAGAAAACCAGACGTCTAGACGAAAAACCAGACAATTTTCAGACAATAGACGTCTAGATAGCTTGCCAAGTGTCTTGTCAAAAACCAGACAATTTTCAGACAAAAGACGTCTAGACAGAAAACCAGACGTCTAGACGAAAATCCAGACAATTTTCAGACAATAGGCGTGTAGACAGGTTTCCAGACGTCTAGACTGAAAACAAGAAGTATACAAGGAAAACCAGACAATTTTCAGACAATAGGCGTCTAGACAGCTTGCCAGACGTCTAGACAGAAAACCAGACGTCTAGACCAAAATCTCGACAATTTTCAGACAATAGGCGTCTAGACAGGTTTCCAGACGTCTAGACAGAAAACCAGACATCTAGACGAAAAACCAGACATATTTCAGACAAAAGACGTCTAGACAGCTTTCCAGACGTCTAGACAGAAAACCAGACATCTAGACGAAAAACCAGGCAATTTTCAGACAATAGGCCACTGCACAGATTGCCAGACGTATAAACAAAAAAACAGACGTCTAGACGAAAAACCAGACATATTTCAGACAAAAGACGTCTAGACAGCTTTCCAGACGTCTAGACAGAAAACCAGACATCTAGACGAAAAACCAGACAATTTTCAAACAATAGGCGTCTAGACAGCTTGCCAGACGTCTAGACAGAAAACCAGACGAATAGAGGGAACACTGGACAATTTTCAGAAAATAAGCGTCTAGACAGCTTGCCAGACATCTAGACAGAAAAGCAGACGTATAGACGAAAAACAGACAATTTCTAGACAATAGTTGTCTAGAAAGCTTGCCAGACGTCTAGACAGAAAACCAGACAAATAGAGGAAAAATCATACAATTTTCAGAAAATAAGCGTCTAGACAGAAAACCAGACGTCGAGACAGAAAACCAGACATCTAGACAAAAAAGAGACAATTTTCAGACATAAGGCGTCTAGACAGAAAACAGAACGTATGGCAGGAAAACCAAACAATTTTCAGAAAATAAGCGTGTAAACAGCTTACCAGACGTCTAAACAGAAAACCAGACGTCAGGACGAAAAGCCAGACATTTTTCAGACAATAGGCGTCTAGACAGAAAACCAGACGTCTAGAAAGAAAAGCAGACGTCTAGACGAAAACCAGAAAATTGTATGACAATAGGCGTCTAGACAGCTTGATAGTGTCTAGACGAAAAAGCAGACAATTTTCAGACAATAGGCCACTAGACAGCTTGCCAGACGTTTAAACAAAAAACCAGACGTCTAGACGAAAAACCAGACAATTTTCAGACAATAGGTGTCTAGACAGCTTGCCAGACGTCTAGACAGAAAACCAAGTGTCTAGACGAGAAGCTAGACAATTTTCAGACAATAGGCGTCTAGACAGCTTTCCAAGTGTCTAGACGAAAAACCAGAAAATTTTCAGACAAAAGACGTCTAGACAGCTTTCCAGACGCCTAGACAGAAAACCAGACGTCTAGACGAAAAACCAGACAATTTTCAGACAAAAACGTCTAGACAAATTGCCAGACGGCTAGACAGAAAACAGAACGTATGGCAGGAAAACCAAACAATTTTCAGAAAATAAGCGTGTAAACAGCTTACCAGACGTCTAAACAGAAAACCAGACGTCAGGACGAAAAGCCAGACATTTTTCAGACAATAGGCGTCTAGACAGAAAACCAGACGTCTAGAAAGAAAAGCAGACGTCTAGACGAAAACCAGAAAATTGTATGACAATAGGCGTCTAGACAGCTTGCTAGTGTCTAGACGAAAAACCAGACAATTTTCAGACAATAGGCGTCTAGACAGGTTTCCAGACGTCTAGACAGAAAACCAGACGTCTGGACGAAAAGCAAGACATTTTTGAGACAATAGGCGTCTAGACAGCTTGCCAGACGTCTAGACAGAAAACCAGACGAGTAGAGGAAAAATCATACAATTTTCAGAAAATAAGCGTTTAGACAGAAAATCAGACGTCTAGACAGAAAACCAGACATCTAGACGAAAAACCAGACATATTTCAGACAAAAGACGTCCTGACAGCTTTCCAGACGTCTAGACAGAAAACCAGACATCTAGACGAAAAACCAGGCAATTTTCAGACAATAGGCCACTGCAAAGATTGCCAGACGTATAAACAAAAAACCAGACGTCTAGACGAAAAACCAGACATATTTCAGACAAAAGACGTCTAGAAAGCTTTCCAGACGTCTAGACAGAAAACCAGACATCTAGACGAAAATCCAGACAATTTTCAGACAATAGGCGTGTAGACAGGTTTCCAGACGTCTAGACTGAAAACAAGAAGTATAAAAGGAAAACCAGACAATTTTCAGACAATAGGCGTCTAGACAGCTTGCCAGACGTCTAGACAGAAAACCAGACGTCTAGACGAAAATCCCGACAATTTTCAGACAATAGGCGTCTAGACAGGTTTCCAGACGTCTAGACAGAAAACCAGACGTCTGGACGAAAAGCAAGACATTTTTGAGACAATAGGCGTCTAGACAGCTTGCCAGACGTCTAGACAGAAAACCAGACGAGTAGAGGAAAAATCATACAATTTTCAGAAAATAAGCGTTTAGACAGAAAATCAGACGTCTAGACAGAAAACCAGACATCTAGACGAAAAACCAGACATATTTCAGACAAAAGACGTCTAGACAGCTTTCCAGACGTCTAGACAGAAAACCAGACATCTAGACGAAAAACCAGGCAATTTTCAGACAATAGGCCACTGCACAGATTGCCAGACGTATAAACAAAAAACCAGACGTCTAGACGAAAAACCAGACATATTTCAGACAAAAGACGTCTAGACAGCTTTCCAGACGTCTAAACAGAAAACCAGACGTCTGGACGAAAAACCAGACAATTTTCAGACGAAAACGTCTAGACAGCTTCCCAGACGTCTAGACAGAAAACCAAACGTATTGAAGGAAAACCAAACAATTTTCAGAAAATAAGCGTCTAAACAGCTTACCAGAAGTCTAGACAGAAAACCAGACGTCTGGACGAAAAGCCAGACATTTTTCAGACAATAGGTGTCTAGACAGCTTGCCGAGTGTCTTGTCGGAAACCAGACAATTTTCAGACAAAAGACGTCTAGACAGAAAACAAGACGTCTGGACAAAAAGCCAGACATTTTTCTGACAATAGGCGTCTAGACAGCTTGCCAAGTGTCTTGTCAAAAACCAGACAATTTTCAGACAAAAGACGTCTAGACAGAAAACCAGACGTCTAGACGAAAATCCAGACAATTTTCAGACAACAGGCGTGTAGACAGGTTTCCAGACGTCTAGACTGAAAACAAGAAGTATACAAGGAAAACCAGACAATTTTCAGACAATAGGCGTCTAGACAGCTTGCCAGACGTCTAGGCAGAAAACCAGACGTCTAGACCAAAATCTCGACAATTTTCAGACAATAGGCGTCTAGACAGGTTTCCAGACGTCTAGACAGAAAACCAGACATCTAGACGAAAAACCAGACATATTTCAGACAAAAGACGTCTAGACAGCTTTCCAGACGTCTAGACAGAAAACCAGACATCTAGACGAAAAACCAGGCAATTTTCAGACAATAGGCCACTGCACAGATTGCCAGACGTATAAACAAAAAAACAGACGTCTAGACGAAAAACCAGACATATTTCAGACAAAAGACGTCTAGACAGCTTTCCAGACGTCTAGACAGAAAACCAGACATCTAGACGAAAAACCAGACAATTTTCAAACAATAGGCGTCTAGACAGCTTGCCAGACGTCTAGACAGAAAAGCAGACGAATAGAGGGAACACCGGACAATTTTCAGAAAATAAGCGTCTAGACAGCTTGCCAGACATCTAGACAGAAAAGCAGACGTATAGACGAAAAACAGACAATTTCTAGACAATAGTTGTCTAGAAAGCTTGCCAGACGTCTAGACAGAAAACCAGACGAATAGAGGAAAAATCATACAATTTTCAGAAAATAAGCGTCTAGACAGAAAACCAGACGTCGAGACAGAAAACCAGACATCTAGACAAAAAAGAGACAATTTTCAGACATAAGGCGTCTAGACAGAAAACAGAACGTATGGCAGGAAAACCAAACAATTTTCAGAAAATAAGCGTGTAAACAGCTTACCAGACGTCTAAACAGAAAACCAGACGTCAGGACGAAAAGCCAGACATTTTTCAGACAATAGGCGTCTAGACAGAAAACCAGACGTCTAGAAAGAAAAGCAGACGTCTACACGAAAACCAGAAAATTGTATGACAATAGGCGTCTAGACAGCTTGATAGTGTCTAGACGAAAAAGCAGACAATTTTCAGACAATAGGCCACTAGACAGCTTGCCAGACGTTTAAACAAAAAACCAGACGTCTAGACGAAAAACCAGACAATTTTCAGACAATAGGTGTCTAGACAGCTTGCCAGACGTCTAGACAGAAAACCAAGTGTCTAGACGAGAAGCTAGACAATTTTCAGACAATAGGCGTCTAGACAGCTTTCCAAGTGTCTAGACGAAAAACCAGACAATTTTCAGACAAAAGACGTCTAGACAGCTTTCCAGACGCCTAGACAGAAAACCAGACGTCTAGACGAAAAACCAGACAATTTTCAGACAAAAACGTCTAGACAAATTGCCAGACGGCTAGACAGAAAACAGAACGTATGGCAGGAAAACCAAACAATTTTCAGAAAATAAGCGTGTAAACAGCTTACCAGACGTCTAAACAGAAAACCAGACGTCAGGACGAAAAGCCAGACATTTTTCAGACAATAGGCGTCTAGACAGAAAACCAGACGTCTAGAAAGAAAAGCAGACGTCTAGACGAAAACCAGAAAATTGTATGACAATAGGCGTCTAGACAGCTTGATAGTGTCTAGACGAAAAAGCAGACAATTTTCAGACAATAGGCCACTAGACAGCTTGCCAGACGTTTAAACAAAAAACCAGACGTCTAGACGAAAAACCAGACAATTTTCAGACAATAGGTGTCTAGACAGCTTGCCAGACGTCTAGACAGAAAACCAAGTGTCTAGACGAGAAGCTAGACAATTTTCAGACAATAGGCGTCTAGACAGCTTTCCAAGTGTCTAGACGAAAAACCAGACAATTTTCAGACAAAAGACGTCTAGACAGCTTTCCAGACGCCTAGACAGAAAACCAGACGTCTAGACGAAAAACCAGACAATTTTCAGACAAAAACGTCTAGACAAATTGCCAGACGGCTAGACAGAAAACAGAACGTATGGCAGGAAAACCAAACAATTTTCAGAAAATAAGCGTGTAAACAGCTTACCAGACGTCTAAACAGAAAACCAGACGTCAGGACGAAAAGCCAGACATTTTTCAGACAATAGGCGTCTAGACAGAAAACCAGACGTCTAGAAAGAAAAGCAGACGTCTAGACGAAAACCAGAAAATTGTATGACAATAGGCGTCTAGACAGCTTGCTAGTGTCTAGACGAAAAAGCAGACAATTTTCAGACAATAGGCCACTAGACAGCTTGCCAGACGTTTAAACAAAAACCAGACGTCTAGACGAAAAACCAGACAATTTTCAGACAATAGGCGTCTAGACAGGTTTCCAGACGTCTAGACAGAAAACCAGACGTCTGGACGAAAAGCAAGACATTTTTGAGACAATAGGCGTCTAGACAGCTTGCCAGACGTCTAGACAGAAAACCAGACGAGTAGAGGAAAAATCATACAATTTTCAGAAAATAAGCGTTTAGACAGAAAATCAGACGTCTAGACAGAAAACCAGACATCTAGACGAAAAACCAGACATATTTCAGACAAAAGACGTCTAGACAGCTTTCCAGACGTCTAGACAGAAAACCAGACATCTAGACGAAAAACCAGGCAATTTTCAGACAATAGGCCACTGCAAAGATTGCCAGACGTATAAACAAAAAACCAGACGTCTAGACGAAAAACCAGACATATTTCAGACAAAAGACGTCTAGAAAGCTTTCCAGACGTCTAGACAGATAACCAGACATCTAGACGAAAATCCAGACAATTTTCAGATAATAGGCGTGTAGACAGGTTTCCAGACGTCTAGACTGAAAACAAGAAGTATACAAGGAAAACCAGACAATTTTCAGACAATAGGCGTCTAGACAGCTTGCCAGACGTCTAGACAGAAAACCAGACGTCTAGACGAAAATCCCGACAATTTTCAGACAATAGGCGTCTAGACAGGTTTCCAGACGTCTAGACAGAAAACCAGACGTCTGGACGAAAAGCAAGACATTTTTGAGACAATAGGCGTCTACACAGCTTTCCAGACGTCTAGACAGAAAACCAGACGAGTAGAGGAAAAATCATACAATTTTCAGAAAATAAGCGTTTAGACAGAAAATCAGACGTCTAGACAGAAAACCAGACATCTAGACGAAAAACCAGACATATTTCAGACAAAAGACGTCTGGACAGCTTTCCAGACGTCTAGACAGAAAACCAGACATCTAGACGAAAAACCAGGCAATTTTCAGACAATAGGCCACTGCACAGATTGCCAGACGTATAAACAAAAAACCAGACGTCTAGACGAAAAACCAGACATATTTCAGACAAAAGACGTCTAGACAGCTTTCCAGACGTCTAAACAGAAACCCAGACGTCTGGACGAAAAACCAGACAATTTTCAGACGAAAACGTCTAGACAGCTTCCCAGACGTCTAGACAGAAAACCAAACGTATTGAAGGAAAACCAAACAATTTTCAGAAAATAAGCGTCTAAACAGCTTACCAGAAGTCTAGACAGAAAACCAGACGTCTGGACGAAAAGCCAGACATTTTTCAGACAATAGGTGTCTAGACAGCTTGCCGAGTGTCTTGTCGGAAACCAGACAATTTTCAGACAAAAGACGTCTAGACAGAAAACAAGACGTCTGGACGAAAAGCCAGACATTTTTCTGACAATAGGCGTCTAGACAGCTTGCCAAGTGTCTTGTCAAAAACCAGACAATTTTCAGACAAAAGACGTCTAGACAGAAAACCAGACGTCTAGACGAAAAACCAGACAATTTTCAGACAATAGACGTCTAGACAGCTTGCCAAGTGTCTTGTCAAAAACCAGACAATTTTCAGACAAAAGACGTCTAGACAGAAAACCAGACGTCTAGACGAAAATCCAGACAATTTTCAGACAATAGGCGTGTAGACAGGTTTCCAGACGTCTAGACTGAAAACAAGAAGTATACAAGGAAAACCAGACAATTTTCAGACAATAGGCGTCTAGACAGCTTGCCAGACGTCTAGGCAGAAAACCAGACGTCTAGACCAAAATCTCGACAATTTTCAGACAATAGGCGTCTAGACAGGTTTCCAGACGTCTAGACAGAAAACCAGACATCTAGACGAAAAACCAGACATATTTCAGACAAAAGACGTCTAGAAAGCTTTCCAGACGTCTAGACAGAAAACCAGACATCTAGACGAAAAACCAGGCAATTTTCAGACAATAGGCCACTGCACAGATTGCCAGACGTATAAACAAAAAAACAGACGTCTAGACGAAAAACCAGACATATTTCAGACAAAAGACGTCTAGACAGCTTTCCAGACGTCTAGACAGAAAACCAGACATCTAGACGAAAAACCAGACAATTTTCAAACAATAGGCGTCTAGACAGCTTGCCAGACGTCTAGACAGAAAACCAGACGAATAGAGAAAACGCCGGACAATTTTCAGAAAATAAGCGTCTAGACAGCTTGCGAGACATCTAGACAGAAAAGCAGACGTATAGACGAAAAACAGACAATTTCTAGACAATAGACGTCTAGAAAGCTTGCCAGACGTCTAGACAGAAAACCAGACGAATAGAGGAAAAATCATACAATTTTCAGAAAATAAGCGTCTAGACAGAAAACCAGACGTCTAGACAGAAAACCAGACATCTAGACAAAAAAGAAACAATTTTCAGACATAAGGCGTCTAGACAGCTTTCCAAGTGTCTAGACGAAAAACCAGACAATTTTCAGACAAAAGACGTCTAGACAGCTTTCTAGACGCCTAGACAGAAAACCAGACGTCTAGACGAAAAACCAGACAATTTTCAGACAAAAACGTCTAGACAAATTGCCAGACGTCTAGACAGAAAACAGAACGTATCGCAGGAAAACCAAACAATTTTCGGAAAATAAGCGTGTAAACAGCTTACCAGACGTCTAAACAGAAAACCAGACGTCTGGACGAAAAACCAGACAATTTTCAGACGAAAACGTCTAGACAGCTTCCCAGACGTCTAGACAGAAAACCAAACGTATTGAAGGAAAACCAAACAATTTTCAGAAAATAAGCGTCTAAACAGCTTACCAGAAGTCTAGACAGAAAACCAGACGTCTGGACGAAAAGCCAGACATTTTTCAGACAATAGGCGTCTAGACAGAAAACCAGACGTCTAGAAAGAAAAGCAGACGTCTAGACGAAAACCAGAAAATTGTATGACAATAGGCGTCTAGACAGCTTGCTAGTGTCTAGACGAAAAAGCAGACAATTTTCAGACAATAGGCCACTAGACAGCTTGCCAGACGTTTAAACAAAAACCAGACGTCTAGACGAAAAACCAGACAATTTTCAGACAATAGGCGTCTAGACAGGTTTCCAGACGTCTAGACAGAAAACCAGACGTCTGGACGAAAAGCAAGACATTTTTGAGACAATAGGCGTCTAGACAGCTTGCCAGACGTCTAGACAGAAAACCAGACGAGTAGAGGAAAAATCATACAATTTTCAGAAAATAAGCGTTTAGACAGAAAATCAGACGTCTAGACAGAAAACCAGACATCTAGACGAAAAACCAGACATATTTCAGACAAAAGACGTCTAGACAGCTTTCCAGACGTCTAGACAGAAAACCAGACATCTAGACGAAAAACCAGGCAATTTTCAGACAATAGGCCACTGCAAAGATTGCCAGACGTATAAACAAAAAACCAGACGTCTAGACGAAAAACCAGACATATTTCAGACAAAAGACGTCTAGAAAGCTTTCCAGACGTCTAGACAGATAACCAGACATCTAGACGAAAATCCAGACAATTTTCAGACAATAGGCGTGTAGACAGGTTTCCAGACGTCTAGACTGAAAACAAGAAGTATACAAGGAAAACCAGACAATTTTCAGACAATAGGCGTCTAGACAGCTTGCCAGACGTCTAGACAGAAAACCAGACGTCTAGACGAAAATCCCGACAATTTTCAGACAATAGGCGTCTAGACAGGTTTCCAGACGTCTAGACAGAAAACCAGACGTCTGGACGAAAAGCAAGACATTTTTGAGACAATAGGCGTCTACACAGCTTTCCAGACGTCTAGACAGAAAACCAGACGAGTAGAGGAAAAATCATACAATTTTCAGAAAGTAAGCGTTTAGACAGAAAATCAGACGTCTAGACAGAAAACCAGACATCTAGACGAAAAACCAGACATATTTCAGACAAAAGACGTCTGGACAGCTTTCCAGACGTCTAGACAGAAAACCAGACATCTAGACGAAAAACCAGGCAATTTTCAGACAATAGGCCACTGCACAGATTGCCAGACGTATAAACAAAAAACCAGACGTCTAGACGAAAAACCAGACATATTTCAGACAAAAGACGTCTAGACAGCTTTCCAGACGTCTAAACAGAAAACCAGACGTCTGGACGAAAAACCAGACAATTTTCAGACGAAAACGTCTAGACAGCTTCCCAGACGTCTAGACAGAAAACCAAACGTATTGAAGGAAAACCAAACAATTTTCAGAAAATAAGCGTCTAAACAGCTTACCAGAAGTCTAGACAGAAAACCAGACGTCTGGACGAAAAGCCAGACATTTTTCAGACAATAGGTGTCTAGACAGCTTGCCGAGTGTCTTGTCGGAAACCAGACAATTTTCAGACAAAAGACGTCTAGACAGAAAACAAGACGTCTGGACGAAAAGCCAGACATTTTTCTGACAATAGGCGTCTAGACAGCTTGCCAAGTGTCTTGTCAAAAACCAGACAATTTTCAGACAAAAGACGTCTAGACAGAAAACCAGACGTCTAGACGAAAAACCAGACAATTTTCAGACAATAGACGTCTAGACAGCTTGCCAAGTGTCTTGTCAAAAACCAGACAATTTTCAGACAAAAGACGTCTAGACAGAAAACCAGACGTCTAGACGAAAATCCAGACAATTTTCAGACAACAGGCGTGTAGACAGGTTTCCAGACGTCTAGACTGAAAACAAGAAGTATACAAGGAAAACCAGACAATTTTCAGACAATATGCGTCTAGACAGCTTGCCAGACGTCTAGGCAGAAAACCAGACGTCTAGACCAAAATCTCGACAATTTTCAGACAATAGGCGTCTAGACAGGTTTCCAGACGTCTAGACAGAAAACCAGACATCTAGACGAAAAACCAGACATATTTCAGACAAAAGACGTCTAGAAAGCTTTCCAGACGTCTAGACAGAAAACCAGACATCTAGACGAAAAACCAGGCAATTTTCAGACAATAGGCCACTGCACAGATTGCCAGACGTATAAACAAAAAAACAGACGTCTAGACGAAAAACCAGACATATTTCAGACAAAAGACGTCTAGACAGCTTTCCAGACGTCTAGACAGAAAACCAGACATCTAGACGAAAAACCAGACAATTTTCAAACAATAGGCGTCTATACAGCTTGCCAGACGTCTAGACAGAAAACCAGACGAATAGAGGGAACACCGGACAATTTTCAGAAAATAAGCGTCTAGACAGCTTGCCAGACATCTAGACAGAAAAGCAGACGTATAGACGAAAAAGAGACAATTTTCAGACATAAGGCGTCTAGACAGCTTTCCAAGTGTCTAGACGAAAAACCAGACAATTTTCAGACAAAAGACGTCTAGACAGCTTTCTAGACGCCTAGACAGAAAACCAGACGTCTAGACGAAAAACCAGACAATTTTCAGACAAAAACGTCTAGACAAATTGCCAGACGTCTAGACAGAAAACAGAACGTATCGCAGGAAAACCAAACAATTTTCGGAAAATAAGCGTGTAAACAGCTTACCAGACGTCTAAACAGAAAACCAGACGTCTGGACGAAAAACCAGACAATTTTCAGACGAAAACGTCTAGACAGCTTCCCAGACGTCTAGACAGAAAACCAAACGTATTGAAGGAAAACCAAACAATTTTCAGAAAATAAGCGTCTAAACAGCTTACCAGAAGTCTAGACAGAAAACCAGACGTCTGGACGAAAAGCCAGACATTTTTCAGACAATAGGTGTCTAGACAGCTTGCCGAGTGTCTTGTCGGAAACCAGACAATTTTCAGACAAAAGACGTCTAGACAGAAAACAAGACGTCTGGACGAAAAGCCAGACATTTTTCTGACAATAGGCGTCTAGACAGCTTGCCAAGTGTCTTGTCAAAAACCAGACAATTTTCAGACAAAAGACGTCTAGACAGAAAACCAGACGTCTAGACGAAAAACCAGACAATTTTCAGACAATAGACGTCTAGACAGCTTGCCAAGTGTCTTGTCAAAAACCAGACAATTTTCAGACAAAAGACGTCTAGACAGAAAACCAGACGTCTAGACGAAAATCCAGACAATTTTCAGACAATAGGCGTGTAGACAGGTTTCCAGACGTCTAGACTGAAAACAAGAAGTATACAAGGAAAACCAGACAATTTTCAGACAATAGGCGTCTAGACAGCTTGCCAGACGTCTAGACAGAAAACCAGACGTCTAGACCAAAATCTCGACAATTTTCAGACAATAGGCGTCTAGACAGGTTTCCAGACGTCTAGACAGAAAACCAGACATCTAGACGAAAAACCAGACATATTTCAGACAAAAGACGTCTAGACAGCTTTCCAGACGTCTAGACAGAAAACCAGACATCTAGACGAAAAACCAGGCAATTTTCAGACAATAGGCCACTGCACAGATTGCCAGACGTATAAACAAAAAAACAGACGTCTAGACGAAAAACCAGACATATTTCAGACAAAAGACGTCTAGACAGCTTTCCAGACGTCTAGACAGAAAACCAGACATCTAGACGAAAAACCAGACAATTTTCAAACAATAGGCGTCTAGACAGCTTGCCAGACGTCTAGACAGAAAACCAGACGAATAGAGGGAACACTGGACAATTTTCAGAAAATAAGCGTCTAGACAGCTTGCCAGACATCTAGACAGAAAAGCAGACGTATAGACGAAAAACAGACAATTTCTAGACAATAGTTGTCTAGAAAGCTTGCCAGACGTCTAGACAGAAAACCAGACAAATAGAGGAAAAATCATACAATTTTCAGAAAATAAGCGTCTAGACAGAAAACCAGACGTCGAGACAGAAAACCAGACATCTAGACAAAAAAGAGACAATTTTCAGACATAAGGCGTCTAGACAGAAAACAGAACGTATGGCAGGAAAACCAAACAATTTTCAGAAAATAAGCGTGTAAACAGCTTACCAGACGTCTAAACAGAAAACCAGACGTCAGGACGAAAAGCCAGACATTTTTCAGACAATAGGCGTCTAGACAGAAAACCAGACGTCTAGAAAGAAAAGCAGACGTCTAGACGAAAACCAGAAAATTGTATGACAATAGGCGTCTAGACAGCTTGATAGTGTCTAGACGAAAAAGCAGACAATTTTCAGACAATAGGCCACTAGACAGCTTGCCAGACGTTTAAACAAAAAACCAGACGTCTAGACGAAAAACCAGACAATTTTCAGACAATAGGTGTCTAGACAGCTTGCCAGACGTCTAGACAGAAAACCAAGTGTCTAGACGAGAAGCTAGACAATTTTCAGACAATAGGCGTCTAGACAGCTTTCCAAGTGTCTAGACGAAAAACCAGACAATTTTCAGACAAAAGACGTCTAGACAGCTTTCCAGACGCCTAGACAGAAAACCAGACGTCTAGACGAAAAACCAGACAATTTTCAGAGAAAAACGTCTAGACAAATTGCCAGACGGCTAGACAGAAAACAGAACGTATGGCAGGAAAACCAAACAATTTTCAGAAAATAAGCGTGTAAACAGCTTACCAGACGTCTAAACAGAAAACCAGACGTCAGGACGAAAAGCCAGACATTTTTCAGACAATAGGCGTCTAGACAGAAAACCAGACGTCTAGAAAGAAAAGCAGACGTCTAGACGAAAACCAGAAAATTGTATGACAATAGGCGTCTAGACAGCTTGCTAGTGTCTAGACGAAAAAGCAGACAATTTTCAGACAATAGGCCACTAGACAGCTTGCCAGACGTTTAAACAAAAACCAGACGTCTAGACGAAAATCCTGACAATTTTCAGACAATAGGCGTCTAGACAGGTTTCCAGACGTCTAGACAGAAAACCAGACGTCTGGACGAAAAGCAAGACATTTTTGAGACAATAGGCGTCTAGACAGCTTGCCAGACGTCTAGACAGAAAACCAGACGAGTAGAGGAAAAATCATACAATTTTCAGAAAATAAGCGTTTAGACAGAAAATCAGACGTCTAGACAGAAAACCAGACATCTAGACGAAAAACCAGACATATTTCAGACAAAAGACGTCCTGACAGCTTTCCAGACGTCTAGACAGAAAACCAGACATCTAGACGAAAAACCAGGCAATTTTCAGACAATAGGCCACTGCACAGATTGCCAGACGTATAAACAAAAAACCAGACGTCTAGACGAAAAACCAGACATATTTCAGACAAAAGACGTCTAGAAAGCTTTCCAGACGTCTAGACAGAAAACCAGACATCTAGACGAAAATCCAGACAATTTTCAGACAATAGGCGTGTAGACAGGTTTCCAGACGTCTAGACTGAAAACAAGAAGTATAAAAGGAAAACCAGACAATTTTCAGACAATAGGCGTCTAGACAGCTTGCCAGACGTCTAGACAGAAAACCAGACGTCTAGACGAAAATCCCGACAATTTTCAGACAATAGGCGTCTAGACAGGTTTCCAGACGTCTAGACAGAAAACCAGACGTCTGGACGAAAAGCAAGACATTTTTGAGACAATAGGCGTCTAGACAGCTTGCCAGACGTCTAGACAGAAAACCAGACGAGTAGAGGAAAAATCATACAATTTTCAGAAAATAAGCGTTTAGACAGAAAATCAGACGTCTAGACAGAAAACCAGACATCTAGACGAAAAACCAGACATATTTCAGACAAAAGACGTCTAGACAGCTTTCCAGACGTCTAGACAGAAAACCAGACATCTAGACGAAAAACCAGGCAATTTTCAGACAATAGGCCACTGCACAGATTGCCAGACGTATAAACAAAAAACCAGACGTCTAGACGAAAAACCAGACATATTTCAGACAAAAGACGTCTAGACAGCTTTCCAGACGTCTAAACAGAAAACCAGACGTCTGGACGAAAAACCAGACAATTTTCAGACGAAAACGTCTAGACAGCTTCCCAGACGTCTAGACAGAAAACCAAACGTATTGAAGGAAAACCAAACAATTTTCAGAAAATAAGCGTCTAAACAGCTTACCAGAAGTCTAGACAGAAAACCAGACGTCTGGACGAAAAGCCAGACATTTTTCAGACAATAGGTGTCTAGACAGCTTGCCGAGTGTCTTTTCGGAAACCAGACAATTTTCAGACAAAAGACGTCTAGACAGAAAACAAGACGTCTGGACGAAAAGCCAGACATTTTTCTGACAATAGGCGTCTAGACAGCTTGCCAAGTGTCTTGTCAAAAACCAGACAATTTTCAGACAAAAGACGTCTAGACAGAAAACCAGACGTCTAGACGAAAAACCAGACAATTTTCAGACAATAGACGTCTAGACAGCTTGCCAAGTGTCTTGTCAAAAACCAGACAATTTTCAGACAAAAGACGTCTAGACAGAAAACCAGACGTCTAGACGAAAATCCAGACAATTTTCAGACAATAGGCGTGTAGACAGGTTTCCAGACGTCTAGACTGAAAACAAGAAGTATACAAGGAAAACCAGACAATTTTCAGACAATAGGCGTCTAGACAGCTTGCCAGACGTCTAGGCAGAAAACCAGACGTCTAGACCAAAATCTCGACAATTTTCAGACAATAGGCGTCTAGACAGGTTTCCAGACGTCTAGACAGAAAACCAGACATCTAGACGAAAAACCAGACATATTTCAGACAAAAGACGTCTAGACAGCTTTCCAGACGTCTAGACAGAAAACCAGACATCTAGACGAAAAACAAGGCAATTTTCAGACAATAGGCCACTGCACAGATTGCCAGACGTATAAACAAAAAAACAGACGTCTAGACGAAAAACCAGACATATTTCAGACAAAAGACGTCTAGACAGCTTTCCAGACGTCTAGACAGAAAACCAGACATCTAGACGAAAAACCAGACAATTTTCAAACAATAGGCGTCTAGACAGCTTGCCAGACGTCTAGACAGAAAACCAGACGAATAGAGGGAACACCGGACAATTTTCAGAAAATAAGCGTCTAGACAGCTTGCCAGACATCTAGACAGAAAAGCAGACGTATAGACGAAAAACAGACAATTTCTAGACAATAGTTGTCTAGAAAGCTTGCCAGACGTCTAGACAGAAAACCAGACGAATAGAGGAAAAATCATACAATTTTCAGAAAATAAGCGTCTAGACAGAAAACCAGACGTCGAGACAGAAAACCAGACATCTAGACAAAAAAGAGACAATTTTCAGACATAAGGCGTCTAGACAGAAAACAGAACGTATGGCAGGAAAACCAAACAATTTTCAGAAAATAAGCGTGTAAACAGCTTACCAGACGTCTAAACAGAAAAC
Organism: Haliclystus octoradiatus; assembly: GCA_916610825.1. Taxonomy (NCBI): domain Eukaryota; kingdom Metazoa; phylum Cnidaria; class Staurozoa; order Stauromedusae; family Haliclystidae; genus Haliclystus; species Haliclystus octoradiatus. The sequence goes on from OU744453.1 coordinate 11,150,818, forward strand.
CAGACGTCAGGACGAAAAGCCAGACATTTTTCAGACAATAGGCGTCTAGACAGAAAACCAGACGTCTAGAAAGAAAAGCAGACGTCTAGACGAAAACCAGAAAATTGTATGACAATAGGCGTCTAGACAGCTTGATAGTGTCTAGACGAAAAAGCAGACAATTTTCAGACAATAGGCCACTAGACAGCTTGCCAGACGTTTAAACAAAAAACCAGACGTCTAGACGAAAAACCAGACAATTTTCAGACAATAGGTGTCTAGACAGCTTGCAAGACGTCTAGACAGAAAACCAAGTGTCTAGACGAGAAGCTAGACAATTTTCAGACAATAGGCGTCTAGACAGCTTTCCAAGTGTCTAGACGAAAAACCAGACAATTTTCAGACAAAAGACGTCTAGACAGCTTTCCAGACGCCTAGACAGAAAACCAGACGTCTAGACGAAAAACCAGACAATTTTCAGACAAAAACGTCTAGACAAATTGCCAGACGGCTAGACAGAAAACAGAACGTATGGCAGGAAAACCAAACAATTTTCAGAAAATAAGCGTGTAAACAGCTTACCAGACGTCTAAACAGAAAACCAGACGTCAGGACGAAAAGCCAGACATTTTTCAGACAATAGGCGTCTAGACAGAAAACCAGACGTCTAGAAAGAAAAGCAGACGTCTAGACGAAAACCAGAAAATTGTATGACAATAGGCGTCTAGACAGCTTGCTAGTGTCTAGACGAAAAAGCAGACAATTTTCAGACAATAGGCCACTAGACAGCTTGCCAGACGTTTAAACAAAAACCAGACGTCTAGACGAAAAACCAGACAATTTTCAGACAATAGGCGTCTAGACAGGTTTCCAGACGTCTAGACAGAAAACCAGACGTCTGGACGAAAAGCAAGACATTTTTGAGACAATAGGCGTCTAGACAGCTTGCCAGACGTCTAGACAGAAAACCAGACGAGTAGAGGAAAAATCATACAATTTTCAGAAAATAAGCGTTTAGACAGAAAATCAGACGTCTAGACAGAAAACCAGACATCTAGACGAAAAACCAGACATATTTCAGACAAAAGACGTCTAGACAGCTTTCCAGACGTCTAGACAGAAAACCAGACATCTAGACGAAAAACCAGGCAATTTTCAGACAATAGGCCACTGCAAAGATTGCCAGACGTATAAACAAAAAACCAGACGTCTAGACGAAAAACCAGACATATTTCAGACAAAAGACGTCTAGAAAGCTTTCCAGACGTCTAGACAGATAACCAGACATCTAGACGAAAATCCAGACAATTTTCAGACAATAGGCGTGTAGACAGGTTTCCAGACGTCTAGACTGAAAACAAGAAGTATACAAGGAAAACCAGACAATTTTCAGACAATAGGCGTCTAGACAGCTTGCCAGACGTCTAGACAGAAAACCAGACGTCTAGACGAAAATCACGACAATTTTCAGACAATAGGCGTCTAGACAGGTTTCCAGACGTCTAGACAGAAAACCAGACGTCTGGACGAAAAGCAAGACATTTTTGAGACAATAGGCGTCTACACAGCTTTCCAGACGTCTAGACAGAAAACCAGACGAGTAGAGGAAAAATCATACAATTTTCAGAAAATAAGCGTTTAGACAGAAAATCAGACGTCTAGACAGAAAACCAGACATCTAGACGAAAAACCAGACATATTTCAGACAAAAGACGTCTGGACAGCTTTCCAGACGTCTAGACAGAAAACCAGACATCTAGACGAAAAACCAGGCAATTTTCAGACAATAGGCCACTGCACAGATTGCCAGACGTATAAACAAAAAACCAGACGTCTAGACGAAAAACCAGACATATTTCAGACAAAAGACGTCTAGACAGCTTTCCAGACGTCTAAACAGAAAACCAGACGTCTGGACGAAAAACCAGACAATTTTCAGACGAAAACGTCTAGACAGCTTCCCAGACGTCTAGACAGAAAACCAAACGTATTGAAGGAAAACCAAACAATTTTCAGAAAATAAGCGTCTAAACAGCTTACCAGAAGTCTAGACAGAAAACCAGACGTCTGGACGAAAAGCCAGACATTTTTCAGACAATAGGTGTCTAGACAGCTTGCCGAGTGTCTTGTCGGAAACCAGACAATTTTCAGACAAAAGACGTCTAGACAGAAAACAAGACGTCTGGACGAAAAGCCAGACATTTTTCTGACAATAGGCGTCTAGACAGCTTGCCAAGTGTCTTGTCAAAAACCAGACAATTTTCAGACAAAAGACGTCTAGACAGAAAACCAGACGTCTAGACGAAAAACCAGACAATTTTCAGACAATAGACGTCTAGACAGCTTGCCAAGTGTCTTGTCAAAAACCAGACAATTTTCAGACAAAAGACGTCTAGACAGAAAACCAGACGTCTAGACGAAAATCCAGACAATTTTCAGACAACAGGCGTGTAGACAGGTTTCCAGACGTCTAGACTGAAAACAAGAAGTATACAAGGAAAACCAGACAATTTTCAGACAATAGGCGTCTAGACAGCTTGCCAGACGTCTAGGCAGAAAACCAGACGTCTAGACCAAAATCTCGACAATTTTCAGACAATATGCGTCTAGACAGGTTTCCAGACGTCTAGACAGAAAACCAGACATCTAGACGAAAAACCAGACATATTTCAGACAAAAGACGTCTAGAAAGCTTTCCAGACGTCTAGACAGAAAACCAGACATCTAGACGAAAAACCAGGCAATTTTCAGACAATAGGCCACTGCACAGATTGCCAGACGTATAAACAAAAAAACAGACGTCTAGACGAAAAACCAGACATATTTCAGACAAAAGACGTCTAGACAGCTTTCCAGACGTCTAGACATAAAACCAGACATCTAGACGAAAAACCAGACAATTTTCAAACAATAGGCGTCTAGACAGCTTGCCAGACGTCTAGACAGAAAACCAGACGAATAGAGGGAACACCGGACAATTTTCAGAAAATAAGCGTCTAGACAGCTTGCCAGACATCTAGACAGAAAAGCAGACGTATAGACGAAAAACAGACAATTTCCAGACAATAGACGTCTAGAAAGCTTGCCAGACGTCTAGACAGAAAACCAGACGAATAGAGGAAAAATCATACAATTTTCAGAAAATAAGCGTCTAGACAGAAAACCAGACGTCTAGACAGAAAACCAGACATCTAGACAAAAAAGAGACAATTTTCAGACATAAGGCGTCTAGACAGCTTTCCAAGTGTCTAGACGAAAAACCAGACAATTTTCAGACAAAAGACGTCTAGACAGCTTTCTAGACGCCTAGACAGAAAACCAGACGTTTAGACGAAAAACCAGACAATTTTCAGACAAAAACGTTTAGACAAATTGCCAGACGTCTAGACAGAAAACAGAACGTATCGCTGGAAAACCAAACAATTTTCGGAAAATAAGCGTGTAAACAGCTTACCAGACGTCTAAACAGAAAACCAGACGTCTGGACGAAAAGCCAGACATTTTTCAGACAATAGGCGTCTAGACAGCTTGCCAAGTGTCTTGTCGAAAACCAGACAATTTTCAGACAAAAGACGTCTAGACAGAAAACCAGACGTCTGGACGAAAAGCCAGACATTTTTCTGACAATAGGCGTCTAGACAGCTTGCCAGACGTCTAGACAGAAAACCAGACGTCTAGACGAAAATCCCGACAATTTTCAGACAATAGGCGTCTAGACAGGTTTCCAGACGTCTAGACAGAAAACCAGACGTCTGGACGAAAAGCAAGACATTTTTGAGACAATAGGCGTCTAGACAGCTTGCCAGACGTCTAGACAGAAAACCAGACGAGTAGAGGAAAAATCATACAATTTTCAGAAAATAAGCGTTTAGACAGAAAATCAGACGTCTAGACAGAAAACCAGACATCTAGACGAAAAACCAGACATATTTCAGACAAAAGACGTCTAGACAGCTTTCCAGACGTCTAGACAGAAAACCAGACATCTAGACGAAAAACCAGGCAATTTTCAGACAATAGGCCACTGCACAGATTGCCAGACGTATAAACAAAAAACCAGACGTCTAGACGAAAAACCAGACATATTTCAGACAAAAGACGTCTAGACAGCTTTCCAGACGTCTAAACAGAAAACCAGACGTCTGGACGAAAAACCAGACAATTTTCAGACGAAAACGTCTAGACAGCTTCCCAGACGTCTACACAGAAAACCAGACGTCTAGACGAAAAACCAGACAATTTTCAGACGAAAACGTCTAGACAGCTTCCCAGACGTCTAGACAGAAAACCAAACGTATTGAAGGAAAACCAAACAATTTTCAGAAAATAAGCGTCTAAACAGCTTACCAGAAGTCTAGACAGAAAACCAGACGTCTGGACGAAAAGCCAGACATTTTTCAGACAATAGGTGTCTAGACAGCTTGCCGAGTGTCTTGTCGGAAACCAGACAATTTTCAGACAAAAGATGTCTAGACAGAAAACAAGACGTCTGGACAAAAAGCCAGACATTTTTCTGACAATAGGCGTCTAGACAGCTTGCCAAGTGTCTTGTCAAAAACCAAACAATTTTCAGACAAAAGACGTCTAGACAGAAAACCAGACATCTAGACGAAAAACCAGACAATTTTCAGACAATAGACGTCTAGACAGCTTGCCAAGTGTCTTGTCAAAAACCAGACAATTTTCAGACAAAAGACGTCTAGATAGAAAACCAGACGTCTAGACGAAAATCCAGACAATTTTCAGACAACAGGCGTGTAGGCAGGTTTCCAGACGTCTAGACTGAAAACAAGAAGTATACAAGGAAAACCAGACAATTTTCAGACAATAGGCGTCTAGACAGCTTGCCAGACGTCTAGACAGAAAACCAGACGTCTAGACCAAAATCCCGACAATTTTCAGACAATAGGCGTCTAGACAGGTTTCCAGACGTCTAGACAGAAAACCAGACATCTAGACGAAAAACCAGACATATTTCAGACAAAAGACGTCTAGACAGCTTTCCAGACGTCTAGACAGAAAACCAGACATCTAGACGAAAAACCAGGCAATTTTCAGACAATAGGCCACTGCACAGATTGCCAGACGTATAAACAAAAAAACAGACGTCTAGACGAAAAACCAGACATATTTCAGACAAAAGACGTCTAGACAGCTTTCCAGACGTCTAGACAGAAAACCAGACATCTAGACGAAAAACCAGACAATTTTCAAACAATAGGCGTCTAGACAGCTTGCCAGACGTCTAGACAGAAATCCAGACGAATAGAGGGAACACCGGACAATTTTCAGAAAATAAGCGTCTAGACAGCTTGCCAGACATCTAGACAGAAAAGCAGACGTATAGACGAAAAACCAGACAATTTCTAGACAATAGACGTCTAGAAAGCTTGCCAGACGTCTAGACAGAAAACCAGACGAATAGAGGAAAAATCATACAATTTTCAGAAAATAAGCGTCTAGACAGAAAACCAGACGTCGAGACAGAAAACCAGACATCTAGACAAAAAAGAGACAATTTTCAGACATAAGGCGTCTAGACAGCTTTCCAAGTGTCTAGACGAAAAACCAGACAATTTTCAGACAAAAGACGTCTAGACAGCTTTCTAGACGCCTAGACAGAAAACCAGACGTCTAGACGAAAAACCAGACAATTTTCAGACAAAAACGTCTAGACAAATTGCCAGACGTCTAGACAGAAAACAGAACGTATCGCAGGAAAACCAAACAATTTTCGGAAAATAAGCGTGTAAACAGCTTACCAGACGTCTAAACAGAAAACCAGACGTCTGGACGAAAAACCAGGCAATTTTCAGACAATAGGCCACTGCACAGATTGCCAGACGTATAAACAAAAAACCAGACGTCCAGACGAAAAACCAGACATATTTCAGACAAAAGACGTCTAGACAGCTTTCCAGACGTCTAGACAGAAAACCAGACATCTAGACGAAAAACCAGACAATTTTCAGACAATAGGCGTCTAGACAGCTTGCCAGACGTCTAGACAGAAAACCAGACGAATTAAGGGAACACCAGACAATTTTCAGAAAACAAGCGTCTAGACAGCTTGCCAGACATCTAGACAGAAAAGCAGACATATAGACGAAAAACAGACAATTTCTAGACAATAGACGTCTAGAAAACTTTCAAGACGTCTAGACAGAAAACCAGACGAATAGAGGAAAAATCATACAATTTTCAGAAAATAAGCGTCTAGACAGAAAACCAGACGTCTAGACAGAAAACCAGACATCTAGACAAAAAAGAGACAATTTTCAGACATAAGGCGTCTAGACAGAAAACAGAACGTATGGCAGGAAAACCAAACAATTTTCAGAAAATAAGCGTGTAAACAGCTTACCAGACGTCTAAACAGAAAACCAGACGTCAGGACGAAAAGCCAGACATTTTTCAGACAATAGGTGTCTAGACAGAAAACCAGACGTCTAGAAAGAAAAGCAGACGTCTAGACGAAAACCAGAAAATTGTATGACAATAGGCGTCTAGACAGCTTGATAGTGTCTAGACGAAAAAGCAGACAATTTTCAGACAATAGGCCAATAGACAGCTTGCCAGACGTTTAAACAAAAAACCAGACGTCTAGACGAAAAACCAGACAATTTTCAGACAATAGGTGTCTAGACAGCTTGCCAGACGTCTAGACAGAAAACCAAGTGTCTAGACGAGAAGCTAGACAATTTTCAGACAATAGGCGTCTAGACAGCTTTCCAAGTGTCTAGACGAAAAACCAGACAATTTTCAGACAAAAGACGTCTAGACAGCTTTCCAGACGCCTAGACAGAAAACCAGACGTCTAGACGAAAAACCAGACAATTTTCAGACAAAAACGTCTAGACAAATTGCCAGACGGCTAGACAGAAAACAGAACGTATGGCAGGAAAACCAAACAATTTTCAGAAAATAAGCGTGTAAACAGCTTACCAGACGTCTAAACAGAAAACCAGACGTCAGGACGAAAAGCAAGACATTTTTGAGACAATAGGCGTCTACACAGCTTGCCAGACGTCTAGACAGAAAACCAGACGAGTAGAGGAAAAATCATACAATTTTCAGAAAATAAGCGTTTAGACAGAAAATCAGACGTCTAGACAGAAAACCAGACATCTAGACGAAAAACCAGACATATTTCAGACAAAAGACGTCTAGACAGCTTTCCAGACGTCTAGACAGAAAACCAGACATCTAGACGAAAAACCAGGCAATTTTCAGACAATAGGCCACTGCACAGATTGCCAGACGTATAAACAAAAAACCAGACGTCTAGACGAAAAACCAGACATATTTCAGACAAAAGACGTCTAGACAGCTTTCCAGACGTCTAGACAGAAAACCAGACATCTAGACGAAAAACCAGACAATTTTCAAACAATAGGCGTCTAGACAGCTTGCCAGACGTCTACACAGAAAACCAGACGTCTAGACGAAAAACCAGACAATTTTCAAACGAAAACGTCTAGACAGCTTCCCAGACGTCTAGACAGAAAACCAAACGTATTGAAGGAAAACCAAACAATTTTCAGAAAATAAGCGTCTAAACAGCTTACCAGAAGTCTAGACAGAAAACCAGACGTCTGGACGAAAAGCCAGACATTTTTCAGACAATAGGTGTCTAGACAGCTTGCCGAGTGTCTTGTCGGAAACCAGACAATTTTCAGACAAAAGACGTCTAGACAGAAAACAAGACGTCTGGACGAAAAGCCAGACATTTTTCTGACAATAGGCGTCTAGACAGCTTGCCAAGTGTCTTGTCAAAAACCAGACAATTTTCAGACAAAAGACGTCTAGACAGAAAACCAGACGTCTAGACGAAAAACCAGACAATTTTCAGACAATAGACGTCTAGACAGCTTGCCAAGTGTCTTGTCAAAAACCAGACAATTTTCAGACAAAAGACGTCTAGATAGAAAACCAGACGTCTAGACGAAAATCCAGACAATTTTCAGACAACAGGCGTGTAGACAGGTTTCCAGACGTCTAGACTGAAAACAAGAAATATACAAGGAAAACCAGACAATTTTCAGACAATAGGCGTCTAGACAGCTTGCCAGACGTCTAGACAGAAAACCAGACGTCTAGACCAAAATCCCGACAATTTTCAGACAATAGGCGTCTAGACAGGTTTCCAGACGTCTAGACAGAAAACCAGACATCTAGACGAAAAACCAGACATATTTCAGACAAAAGACGTCTAGACAGCTTTCCAGACGTCTAGACAGAAAACCAGACATCTAGACGAAAAACCAGGCAATTTTCAGACAATAGGCCACTGCACAGATTGCCAGACGTATAAACAAAAAAACAGACGTCTAGACGAAAAACCAGACATATTTCAGACAAAAGACGTCTAGACAGCTTTCCAGACGTCTAGACAGAAAACCAGACATCTAGACGAAAAACCAGACAATTTTCAAACAATAGGCGTCTAGACAGCTTGCCAGACGTCTAGACAGAAAACCAGACGAATAGAGGGAACACCGGACAATTTTCAGTAAATAAGCGTCTAGACAGCTTGCCAGACATCTAGACAGAAAAGCAGACGTATAGACGAAAAACAGACAATTTCTAGACAATAGACGTCTAGAAAGCTTGCCAGACGTCTAGACAGAAAACCAGACGAATAGAGGAAAAATCATACAATTTTCAGAAAATAAGCGTCTAGACAGAAAACCAGACGTCTAGACAGAAAACCAGACATCTAGACAAAAAAGAGACAATTTTCAGACATAAGGCGTCTAGACAGCTTTCCAAGTGTCTAGACGAAAAACCAGACAATTTTCAGACAAAAGACGTCTAGACAGCTTTCTAGACGCCTAGACAGAAAACCAGACGTCTAGACGAAAAACCAGACAATTTTCAGACAAAAACGTCTAGACAAATTGCCAGACGTCTAGACAGAAAACAGAACGTATCGCAGGAAAACCAAACAATTTTCGGAAAATAAGCGTGTAAACAGCTTACCAGACGTCTAAACAGAAAACCAGACGTCTGGACGAAAAACCAGACAATTTTCAGACGAAAACGTCTAGACAGCTTCCCAGACGTCTAGACAGAAAACCAAACGTATTGAAGGAAAACCAAACAATTTTAAGAAAATAAGCGTCTAAACAGCTTACCAGAAGTCTAGACAGAAAACCAGACGTCTGGACGAAAAGCCAGACATTTTTCAGACAATAGGCGTCTAGACAGCTTGCCGAGTGTCTTGTCAAAAACCAGACAATTTTCAGACAAAAGACGTCTAGACAGAAAACAAGACGTCTGGACGAAAAGCCAGACATTTTTCTGACAATAGGCGTCTAGACAGCTTGCCAAGTGTCTTGTCAAAAACCAGACAATTTTCAGACAAAAGACGTCTAGACAGAAAACCAGACGTCTAGACGAAAAACCAGACAATTTTCAGACAATAGACGTCTAGACAGCTTGCCAAGTGTCTTGTCAAAAACCAGACAATTTTCAGACAAAAGACGTCTAGACAGAAAACCAGACGTCTAGACGAAAATCCAGACAATTTTCAGACAATAGGCGTGTAGACAGGTTTCCAGACGTCTAGACTGAAAACAAGAAGTATACAAGGAAAACCAGACAATTTTCAGACAATAGGCGTCTAGACAGCTTGCCAGACGTCTAGACAGAAAACCAGACGTCTAGACCAAAATCTCGACAATTTTCAGACAATAGGCGTCTAGACAGGTTTCCAGACGTCTAGACAGAAAACCAGACATCTAGACGAAAAACCAGACATATTTCAGACAAAAGACGTCTAGACAGCTTTCCAGACGTCTAGACAGAAAACCAGACATCTAGACGAAAAACCAGGCAATTTTCAGACAATAGGCCACTGCACAAATTGCCAGACGTATAAACAAAAAAACAGACGTCTAGACGAAAAACCAGACATATTTCAGACAAAAGACGTCTAGACAGCTTTCCAGACGTCTAGACAGAAAACCAGACATCTAGACGAAAAACCAGACAATTTTCAAACAATAGGCGTCTAGACAGCTTGCCAGACGTCTAGACAGAAAACCAGACGAATAGAGGGAACACCGGACAATTTTCAGAAAATAAGCGTCTAGACAGCTTGCCAGACATCTAGACAGAAAAGCAGACGTATAGACGAAAAACAGACAATTTCTAGACAATAGACGTCTAGAAAGCTTGCCAGACGTCTAGACAGAAAACCAGACGAATAGAGGAAAAATCATACAATTTTCAGAAAATAAGCGTCTAGACAGAAAACCAGACGTCGAGACAGAAAACCAGACATCTAGACAAAAAAGAGACAATTTCCAGACATAAGGCGTCTAGACAGAAAACAGAACGTATGGCAGGAAAACCAAACAATTTTCAGAAAATAAGCGTGTAAACAGCTTACCAGACGTCTAAACAGAAAACCAGACGTCAGGACGAAAAGCCAGACATTTTTCAGACAATAGGCGTCTAGACAGAAAACCAGACGTCTAGAAAGAAAAGCAGACGTCTAGACGAAAACCAGAAAATTGTATGACAATAGGCGTCTAGACAGCTTGATAGTGTCTAGACGAAAAAGCAGACAATTTTCAGACAATAGGCCACTAGACAGCTTGCCAGACGTTTAAACAAAAAACCAGACGTCTAGACGAAAAACCAGACAATTTTCAGACAATAGGTGTCTAGACAGCTTGCCAGACGTCTAGACAGAAAACCAAGTGTCTAGACGAGAAGCTAGACAATTTTCAGACAATAGGCGTCTAGACAGCTTTCCAAGTGTCTAGACGAAAAACCAGACAATTTTCAGACAAAAGACGTCTAGACAGCTTTCCAGACGCCTAGACAGAAAACCAGACGTCTAGACGAAAAACCAGACAATTTTCAGACAAAAACGTCTAGACAAATTGCCAGACGGCTAGACAGAAAACAGAACGTATGGCAGGAAAACCAAACAATTTTCAGAAAATAAGCGTGTAAACAGCTTACCAGACGTCTAAACAGAAAACCAGACGTCAGGACGAAAAGCCAGACATTTTTCAGACAATAGGCGTCTAGACAGAAAACCAGACGTCTAGAAAGAAAAGCAGACGTCTAGACGAAAACCAGAAAATTGTATGACAATAGGCGTCTAGACAGCTTGCTAGTGTCTAGACGAAAAAGCAGACAATTTTCAGACAATAGGCCACTAGACAGCTTGCCAGACGTTTAAACAAAAACCAGACGTCTAGACGAAAAACCAGACAATTTTCAGACAATAGGCGTCTAGACAGGTTTCCAGATGTCTAGACAGAAAACCAGACGTCTGGACGAAAAGCAAGACATTTTTGAGACAATAGGCGTCTAGACAGCTTGCCAGACGTCTAGACAGAAAACCAGACGAGTAGAGGAAAAATCATACAATTTTCAGAAAATAAGCGTTTAGACAGAAAATCAGACGTCTAGACAGAAAACCAGACATCTAGACGAAAAACCAGACATATTTCAGACAAAAGACGTCCTGACAGCTTTCCAGACGTCTAGACAGAAAACCAGACATCTAGACGAAAAACCAGGCAATTTTCAGACAATAGGCCACTGCAAAGATTGCCAGACGTATAAACAAAAAACCAGACGTCTAGACGAAAAACCAGACATATTTCAGACAAAAGACGTCTAGAAAGCTTTCCAGACGTCTAGACAGAAAACCAGACATCTAGACGAAAATCCAGACAATTTTCAGACAATAGGCGTGTAGACAGGTTTCCAGACGTCTAGACTTAAAACAAGAAGTATACAAGGAAAACCAGACAATTTTCAGACAATAGGCGTCTAGACAGCTTGCCAGACGTCTAGACAGAAAACCAGACGTCTAGACGAAAATCCCGACAATTTTCAGACAATAGGCGTCTAGACAGGTTTCCAGACGTCTAGACAGAAAACCAGACGTCTGGACGAAAAGCAAGACATTTTTGAGACAATAGGCGTCTAGACAGCTTGCCAGACGTCTAGACAGAAAACCAGACGAGTAGAGGAAAAATCATACAATTTTCAGAAAATAAGCGTTTAGACAGAAAATCAGACGTCTAGACAGAAAACCAGACATCTAGACGAAAAACCAAACATATTTCAGACAAAAGACGTCTAGACAGCTTTCCAGACGTCTAGACAGAAAACCAGACATCTAGACGAAAAACCAGGCAATTTTCAGACAATAGGCCACTGCACAGATTGCCAGACGTATAAACAAAAAACCAGACGTCTAGACGAAAAACCAGACATATTTCAGACAAAAGACGTCTAGACAGCTTTCCAGACGTCTAGACAGAAAACCAGACATCTAGACGAAAAACAAGGCAATTTTCAGACAATAGGCCACTGCACAGATTGCCAGACGTATAAACAAAAAAACAGACGTCTAGACGAAAAACCAGACATATTTCAGACAAAAGACGTCTAGACAGCTTTCCAGACGTCTAGACAGAAAACCAGACATCTAGACGAAAAACCAGACAATTTTCAAACAATAGGCGTCTAGACAGCTTGCCAGACGTCTAGACAGAAAACCAGACGAATAGAGGGAACACCGGACAATTTTCAGAAAATAAGCGTCTAGACAGCTTGCCAGACATCTAGACAGAAAAGCAGACGTATAGACGAAAAACAGACAATTTCTAGACAATAGACGTCTAGAAAGCTTGCCAGACGTCTAGACAGAAAACCAGACGAATAGAGGAAAAATCATACAATTTTCAGAAAATAAGCGTCTAGACAGAAAACCAGACGTCTAGACAGAAAACCAGACATCTAGACAAAAAAGAGACAATTTTCAGACATAAGGCGTCTAGACAGAAAACAGAACGTATGGCAGGAAAACCAAACAATTTTCAGAAAATAAGCGTGTAAACAGCTTACCAGACGTCTAAACAGAAAACCAGACGTCAGGACGAAAAGCCAGACATTTTTCAGACAATAGGCGTCTAGACAGAAAACCAGACGTCTAGAAAGAAAAGCAGACGTCTAGACGAAAACCAGAAAATTGTATGACAATAGGCGTCTAGACAGCTTGATAGTGTCTAGACGAAAAAGCAGACAATTTTCAGACAATAGGCCACTAGACAGCTTGCCAGACGTTTAAACAAAAAACCAGACGTCTAGACGAAAAACCAGACAATTTTCAGACAATAGGTGTCTAGACAGCTTGCCAGACGTCTAGACAGAAAACCAAGTGTCTAGACGAGAAGCTAGACAATTTTCAGACAATAGGCGTCTAGACAGCTTTCCAAGTGTCTAGACGAAAAACCAGACAATTTTCAGACAAAAGACGTCTAGACAGCTTTCCAGACGCCTAGACAGAAAACCAGACGTCTAGACGAAAAACCAGACAATTTTCAGACAAAAACGTCTAGACAAATTGCCAGACGGCTAGACAGAAAACAGAACGTATGGCAGGAAAACCAAACAATTTTCAGAAAATAAGCGTGTAAACAGCTTACCAGACGTCTAAACAGAAAACCAGACGTCAGGACGAAAAGCCAGACATTTTTCAGACAATAGGCGTCTAGACAGAAAACCAGACGTCTAGAAAGAAAAGCAGACGTCTAGACGAAAACCAGAAAATTGTATGACAATAGGCGTCTAGACAGCTTGCTAGTGTCTAGACGAAAAAGCAGACAATTTTCAGACAATAGGTCACTAGACAGCTTGCCAGACGTTTAAACAAAAACCAGACGTCTAGACGAAAAACCAGACAATTTTCAGACAATAGGCGTCTAGACAGGTTTCTAGATGTCTAGACAGAAAACCAGACGTCTGGACGAAAAGCAAGACATTTTTGAGACAATAGGCGTCTAGACAGCTTGCCAGACGTCTAGACAGAAAACCAGACGAGTAGAGGAAAAATCATACAATTTTCAGAAAATAAGCGTTTAGACAGAAAATCAGACGTCTAGACAGAAAACCAGACATCTAGACGAAAAACCAGACATATTTCAGACAAAAGACGTCCTGACAGCTTTCCAGACGTCTAGACAGAAAACCAGACATCTAGACGAAAAACCAGGCAATTTTCAGACAATAGGCCACTGCAAAGATTGCCAGACGTATAAACAAAAAACCAGACGTCTAGACGAAAAACCAGACATATTTCAGACAAAAGACGTCTAGAAAGCTTTCCAGACGTCTAGACAGAAAACCAGACATCTAGACGAAAATCCAGACAATTTTCAGACAATAGGCGTGTAGACAGGTTTCCAGACGTCTAGACTGAAAACAAGAAGTATACAAGGAAAACCAGACAATTTTCAGACAATAGGCGTCTAGACAGCTTGCCAGACGTCTAGACAGAAAACCAGACGTCTAGACGAAAATCCCGACAATTTTCAGACAATAGGCGTCTAGACAGGTTTCCAGACGTCTAGACAGAAAACCAGACGTCTGGACGAAAAGCAAGACATTTTTGAGACAATAGGCGTCTACACAGCTTGCCAGACGTCTAGACAGAAAACCAGACGAGTAGAGGAAAAATCATACAATTTTAAGAAAATAAGAGTTTAGACAGAAAATCAGACGTCTAGACAGAAAACCAGACATCTAGACGAAAAACCAGACATATTTCAGACAAAAGACGTCTAGACAGCTTTCCAGACGTCTAGACAGAAAACCAGACATCTAGACGAAAAACCAGGCAATTTTCAGACAATAGGCCACTGCACAGATTGCCAGACGTATAAACAAAAAACCAGACGTCTAGACGAAAAACCAGACATATTTCAGACAAAAGACGTCTAGACAGCTTTCCAGACGTCTAAACAGAAAACCAGACGTCTGGACGAAAAACCAGACAATTTTCAGACGAAAACGTCTAGACAGTTTCCCAGACGTCTAGACAGAAAACCAAACGTATTGAAGGAAAACCAAACAATTTTCAGAAAATAAGCGTCTAAACAGCTTACCAGAAGTCTAGACAGAAAACCAGACGTCTGGACGAAAAGCCAGACATTTTTCAGACAATAGGTGTCTAGACAGCTTGCCGAGTGTCTTGTCGGAAACCAGACAATTTTCAGACAAAAGACGTCTAGACAGAAAACAAGACGTCTGGACGAAAAGCCAGACATTTTTCTGACAATAGGCGTCTAGACAGCTTGCCAAGTGTCTTGTCAAAAACCAGACAATTTTCAGACAAAAGACGTCTAGACAGAAAACCAGACGTCTAGACGAAAAACCAGACAATTTTCAGACAATAGACGTCTAGACAGCTTGCCAAGTGTCTTGTCAAAAACCAGACAATTTTCAGACAAAAGACGTCTAGACAGAAAACCAGACGTCTAGACGAAAATCCAGACAATTTTCAGACAATAGGCGTGTAGACAGGTTTCCAGACGTCTAGACTGAAAACAAGAAGTATACAAGGAAAACCAGACAATTTTCAGACAATAGGCGTCTAGACAGCTTGCCAGACGTCTAGGCAGAAAACCAGACGTCTAGACCAAAATCTCGACAATTTTCAGACAATAGGCGTCTAGACAGGTTTCCAGACGTCTAGACAGAAAACCAGACATCTAGACGAAAAACCAGACATATTTCAGACAAAAGACGTCTAGAAAGCTTTCCAGACGTCTAGACAGAAAACCAGACATCTAGACGAAAAACCAGGCAATTTTCAGACAATAGGCCACTGCACAGATTGCCAGACGTATAAACAAAAAAACAGACGTCTAGACGAAAAACCAGACATATTTCAGACAAAAGACGTCTAGACAGCTTTCCAGACGTCTAGACAGAAAACCAGACATCTAGACGAAAAACCAGACAATTTTCAAACAATAGGCGTCTAGACAGCTTGCCAGACGTCTAGACAGAAAACCAGACGAATAGAGGGAACACCGGACAATTTTCAGAAAATAAGCGTCTAGACAGCTTGCCAGACATCTAGACAGAAAAGCAGACGTATAGACGAAAAACAGACAATTTCCAGACAATAGACGTCTAGAAAGCTTGCCAGACGTCTAGACAGAAAACCAGACGAATAGAGGAAAAATCATACAATTTTCAGAAAATAAGCGTCTAGACAGAAAACCAGACGTCTAGACAGAAAACCAGACATCTAGACAAAAAAGAGACAATTTTCAGACATAAGGCGTCTAGACAGCTTTCCAAGTGTCTAGACGAAAAACCAGACAATTTTCAGACAAAAGACGTCTAGACAGCTTTCTAGACGCCTAGACAGAAAACCAGACGTTTAGACGAAAAACCAGACAATTTTCAGACAAAAACGTTTAGACAAATTGCCAGACGTCTAGACAGAAAACAGAACGTATCGCAGGAAAACCAAACAATTTTCGGAAAATAAGCGTGTAAACAGCTTACCAGACGTCTAAACAGAAAACCAGACGTCTGGACGAAAAGCCAGACATTTTTCAGACAATAGGCGTCTAGACAGCTTGCCAAGTGTCTTGTCGAAAACCAGACAATTTTCAGACAAAAGACGTCTAGACAGAAAACCAGACGTCTGGACGAAAAGCCAGACATTTTTCTGACAATAGGCGTCTAGACAGCTTGCCAGACGTCTAGACAGAAAACCAGACGTCTAGACGAAAATCCCGACAATTTTCAGACAATAGGCGTCTAGACAGGTTTCCAGACGTCTAGACAGAAAACCAGACGTCTGGACGAAAAGCAAGACATTTTTGAGACAATAGGCGTCTAGACAGCTTGCCAGACGTCTAGACAGAAAACCAGACGAGTAGAGGAAAAATCATACAATTTTCAGAAAATAAGCGTTTAGACAGAAAATCAGACGTCTAGACAGAAAACCAGACATCTAGACGAAAAACCAGACATATTTCAGACAAAAGACGTCTAGACAGCTTTCCAGACGTCTAGACAGAAAACCAGACATCTAGACGAAAAACCAGGCAATTTTCAGACAATAGGCCACTGCACAGATTGCCAGACGTATAAACAAAAAACCAGACGTCTAGACGAAAAACCAGACATATTTCAGACAAAAGACGTCTAGACAGCTTTCCAGACGTCTAGACAGAAAACCAGACATCTTGACGAAAAACCAGACAATTTTCAAACAATAGGCGTCTAGACAGCTTGCCAGACGTCTACACAGAAAACCAGACGTCTAGACGAAAAACCAGACAATTTTCAGACGAAAACGTCTAGACAGCTTCCCAGACGTCTAGACAGAAAACCAAACGTATTGAAGGAAAACCAAACAATTTTCAGAAAATAAGCGTCTAAACAGCTTACCAGAAGTCTAGACAGAAAACCAGACGTCTGGACGAAAAGCCAGACATTTTTCAGACAATAGGCGTCTAGACAGCTTGCCGAGTGTCTTGTCGGAAACCAGACAATTTTCAGACAAAAGACGTCTAGACAGAAAACAAGACGTCTGGACAAAAAGCCAGACATTTTTCTGACAATAGGCGTCTAGACAGCTTGCCAAGTGTCTTGTCAAAAACCAAACAATTTTCAGACAAAAGACGTCTAGACAGAAAACCAGACATCTAGACGAAAAACCAGACAATTTTCAGACAATAGACGTCTAGACAGCTTGCCAAGTGTCTTGTCAAAAACCAGACAATTTTCAGACAAAAGACGTCTAGATAGAAAACCAGACGTCTAGACGAAAATCCAGACAATTTTCAGACAACAGGCGTGTAGGCAGGTTTCCAGACGTCTAGACTGAAAACAAGAAGTATACAAGGAAAACCAGACAATTTTCAGACAATAGGCGTCTAGACAGCTTGCCAGACGTCTAGACAGAAAACCAGACGTCTAGACGAAAATCCCGACAATTTTCAGACAATAGGCGTCTAGACAGGTTTCCAGACGTCTAGACAGAAAACCAGACATCTAGACGAAAAACCAAACATATTTCAGACAAAAGACGTCTAGACAGCTTTCCAGACGTCTAGACAGAAAACCAGACATCTAGACGAAAAACAAGGCAATTTTCAGACAATAGGCCACTGCACAGATTGCCAGACGTATAAACAAAAAAACAGACGTCTAGACGAAAAACCAGACATATTTCAGACAAAAGACGTCTAGACAGCTTTCCAGACGTCTAGACAGAAAACCAGACATCTAGACGAAAAACCAGACAATTTTCAAACAATAGGCGTCTAGACAGCTTGCCAGACGTCTAGACAGAAAACCAGACGAATAGAGGGAACACCGGACAATTTTCAGAAAATAAGCGTCTAGACAGCTTGCCAGACATCTAGACAGAAAAGCAGACGTATAGACGAAAAACAGACAATTTCTAGACAATAGACGTCTAGAAAGCTTGCCAGACGTCTAGACAGAAAACCAGACGAATAGAGGAAAAATCATACAATTTTCAGAAAATAAGCGTCTAGACAGAAAACCAGACGTCTAGACAGAAAACCAGACATCTAGACAAAAAAGAAACAATTTTCAGACATAAGGCGTCTAGACAGCTTTCCAAGTGTCTAGACGAAAAACCAGACAATTTTCAGACAAAAGACGTCTAGACAGCTTTCTAGACGCCTAGACAGAAAACCAGACGTCTAGACGAAAAACCAGACAATTTTCAGACAAAAACGTCTAGACAAATTGCCAGACGTCTAGACAGAAAACAGAACGTATCGCAGGAAAACCAAACAATTTTCGGAAAATAAGCGTGTAAACAGCTTACCAGACGTCTAAACAGAAAACCAGACGTCTGGACGAAAAACCAGGCAATTTTCAGACAATAGGCCACTGCACAGATTGCCAGACGTATAAACAAAAAACCAGACGTCCAGACGAAAAACCAGACATATTTCAGACAAAAGACGTCTAGACAGCTTTCCAGACGTCTAGACAGAAAACCAGACATCTAGACGAAAAACCAGACAATTTTCAGACAATAGGCGTCTAGACAGCTTGCCAGACGTCTAGACAGAAAACCAGACGAATTAAGGGAACACCAGACAATTTTCAGAAAATAAGCGTCTAGACAGCTTGCCAAGTGTCTTGTCAAAAACCAGACAATTTTCAGACAAAAGACGTCTAGACAGAAAACCAGACATCTAGACGAAAAACCAGACAATTTTCAGACAATAGACGTCTAGACAGCTTGCCAAGTGTCTTGTCAAAAACCAGACAATTTTCAGACAAAAGACGTCTAGATAGAAAACCAGACGTCTAGACGAAAATCCAGACAATTTTCAGACAACAGGCGTGTAGGCAGGTTTCCAGACGTCTAGACTGAAAACAAGAAGTATACAAGGAAAACCAGACAATTTTCAGACAATAGGCGTCTAGACAGCTTGCCAGACGTCTAGACAGAAAACCAGACGTCTAGACCAAAATCCCGACAATTTTCAGACAATAGGCGTCTAGACAGGTTTCCAGACGTCTAGACAGAAAACCAGACATCTAGACGAAAAACCAGACATATTTCAGACAAAAGACGTCTAGACAGCTTTCCAGACGTCTAGACAGAAAACCAGACATCTAGACGAAAAACCAGGCAATTTTCAGACAATAGGCCACTGCACAGATTGCCAGACGTATAAACAAAAAAACAGACGTCTAGACGAAAAACCAGACATATTTCAGACAAAAGACGTCTAGACAGCTTTCCAGACGTCTAGACAGAAAACCAGACATCTAGACAAAAAACCAGACAATTTTCAAACAATAGGCGTCTAGACAGCTTGCCAGACGTCTAGACAGAAAACCAGACGAATAGAGGGAACACCGGACAATTTTCAGAAAATAAGCGTCTAGACAGCTTGCCAGACATCTAGACAGAAAAGCAGACGTATAGACGAAAAACAGACAATTTCTAGACAATAGACGTCTAGAAAGCTTGCCAGACGTCTAGACAGAAAACCAGACGAATAGAGGAAAAATCATACAATTTTCAGAAAATAAGCGTCTAGACAGAAAACCAGACGTCTAGACAGAAAACCAGACATCTAGACAAAAAAGAGACAATTTTCAGACATAAGGCGTCTAGACAGCTTTCCAAGTGTCTAGACGAAAAACCAGACAATTTTCAGACAAAAGACGTCTAGACAGCTTTCTAGACGCCTAGACAGAAAACCAGACGTCTAGACGAAAAACCAGACAATTTTCAGACAAAAACGTCTAGACAAATTGCCAGACGTCTAGACAGAAAACAGAACGTATCGCAGGAAAACCAAACAATTTTCGGAAAATAAGCGTGTAAACAGCTTACCAGACGTCTAAACAGAAAACCAGACGTCTGGACGAAAAACCAGGCAATTTTCAGACAATAGGCCACTGCACAGATTGCCAGACGTATAAACAAAAAACCAGACGTCCAGACGAAAAACCAGACATATTTCAGACAAAAGACGTCTAGACAGCTTTCCAGACGTCTAGACAGAAAACCAGACATCTAGACGAAAAACCAGACAATTTTCAGACAATAGGCGTCTAGACAGCTTGCCAGACGTCTAGACAGAAAACCAGACGAATTAAGGGAACACCAGACAATTTTCAGAAAATAAGCGTCTAGACAGCTTGCCAGACATCTAGACAGAAAAGCAGACATATAGACGAAAAACAGACAATTTCTAGACAATAGACGTCTAGAAAACTTTCAAGACGTCTAGACAGAAAACCAGACGAATAGAGGAAAAATCATACAATTTTCAGAAAATAAGCGTCTAGACAGAAAACCAGACGTCTAGACAGAAAACCAGACATCTAGACAAAAAAGAAACAATTTTCAGACATAAGGCGTCTAGACAGAAAACAGAACGTATGGCAGGAAAACCAAACAATTTTCAGAAAATAAGCGTGTAAACAGCTTACCAGACGTCTAAACAGAAAACCAGACGTCAGGACGAAAAGCCAGACATTTTTCAGACAATAGGCGTCTAGACAGAAAACCAGACGTCTAGAAAGAAAAGCAGACGTCTAGACGAAAACCAGAAAATTGTATGACAATAGGCGTCTAGACAGCTTGATAGTGTCTAGACGAAAAAGCAGACAATTTTCAGACAATAGGCCAATAGACAGCTTGCCAGACGTTTAAACAAAAAACCAGACGTCTAGACGAAAAACCAGACAATTTTCAGACAATAGGTGTCTAGACAGCTTGCCAGACGTCTAGACAGAAAACCAAGTGTCTAGACGAGAAGCTAGACAATTTTCAGACAATAGGCGTCTAGACAGCTTTCCAAGTGTCTAGACGAAAAACCAGACAATTTTCAGACAAAAGACGTCTAGACAGCTTTCCAGACGCCTAGACAGAAAACCAGACGTCTAGACGAAAAACCAGACAATTTTCAGACAAAAACGTCTAGACAAATTGCCAGACGGCTAGACAGAAAACAGAACGTATGGCAGGAAAACCAAACAATTTTCAGAAAATAAGCGTGTAAACAGCTTACCAGACGTCTAAACAGAAAACCAGACGTCAGGACGAAAAGCAAGACATATTTCAGACAATAGGCGTCTAGACAGCTTTCCAGACGTCTAGACAGAAAACCAGACGAGTAGAGGAAAAATCATACAATTTTCAGAAAATAAGCGTTTAGACAGAAAATCAGACGTCTAGACAGAAAACCAGACATCTAGACGAAAAACCAGACATATTTCAGACAAAAGACGTCTAGACAGCTTTCCAGACGTCTAGACAGAAAACCAGACATCTAGACGAAAAACCAGGCAATTTTCAGACAATAGGCCACTGCACAGATTGCCAGACGTATAAACAAAAAACCAGACGTCTAGACGAAAAACCAGACATATTTCAGACAAAAGACGTCTAGACAGCTTTCCAGACGTCTAGACAGAAAACCAGACATCTAGACGAAAAACCAGACAATTTTCAAACAATAGGCGTCTAGACAGCTTGCCAGACGTCTACACAGAAAACCAGACGTCTAGACGAAAAACCAGACAATTTTCAGACGAAAACGTCTAGACAGCTTCCCAGACGTCTAGACAGAAAACCAAACGTATTGAAGGAAAACCAAACAATTTTCAGAAAATAAGCGTCTAAACAGCTTACCAGAAGTCTAGACAGAAAACCAGACGTCTGGACGAAAAGCCAGACATTTTTCAGACAATAGGTGTCTAGACAGCTTGCCGAGTGTCTTGTCGGAAACCAGACAATTTTCAGACAAAAGACGTCTAGACAGAAAACAAGACGTCTGGACAAAAAGCCAGACATTTTTCTGACAATAGGCGTCTAGACAGCTTGCCAAGTGTCTTGTCAAAAACCAGACAATTTTCAGACAAAAGACGTCTAGACAGAAAACCAGACGTCTAGACGAAAAACCAGACAATTTTCAGACAATAGACGTCTAGACAGCTTGCCAAGTGTCTTGTCAAAAACCAGACAAATTTCAGACAAAAGACGTCTAGATAGAAAACCAGACGTCTAGACGAAAATCCAGACAATTTTCAGACAACAGGCGTGTAGACAGGTTTCCAGACGTCTAGACTGAAAACAAGAAGTATACAAGGAAAACCAGACAATTTTCAGACAATAGGCGTCTAGACAGCTTGCCAGACGTCTAGACAGAAAACCAGACGTCTAGACCAAAATCCCGACAATTTTCAGACAATAGACGTCTAGACAGGTTTCCAGACGTCTAGACAGAAAACCAGACATCTAGACGAAAAACCAGACATATTTCAGACAGAAGACGTCTAGACAGCTTTCCAGACGTCTAGACAGAAAACCAGACATCTAGACGAAAAACCAGGCAATTTTCAGACAATAGGCCACTGCACAGATTGCCAGACGTATAAACAAAAAAACAGACGTCTAGACGAAAAACCAGACATATTTCAGACAAAAGATGTCTAGACAGCTTTCCAGACGTCTAGACAGAAAACCAGACATCTAGACGAAAAACCAGACAATTTTCAAACAATAGGCGTCTAGACAGCTTGCCAGACGTCTAGACAGAAAACCAGACGAATAGAGGGAACACCGGACAATTTTCAGTAAATAAGCGTCTAGACAGCTTGCCAGACATCTAGACAGAAAAGCAGACGTATAGACGAAAAACAGACAATTTCTAGACAATAGACGTCTAGAAAGCTTGCCAGACGTCTAGACAGAAAACCAGACGAATAGAGGAAAAATCATACAATTTTCAGAAAATAAGCGTCTAGACAGAAAACCAGACGTCTAGACAGAAAACCAGACATCTAGACAAAAAAGAGACAATTTTCAGACATAAGGCGTCTAGACAGCTTTCCAAGTGTCTAGACGAAAAACCAGACAATTTTCAGACAAAAGACGTCTAGACAGCTTTCTAGACGCCTAGACAGAAAACCAGACGTCTAGACGAAAAACCAGACAATTTTCAGACGAAAACGTCTAGACAGCTTCCCAGACGTCTAGACAGAAAACAGAACGTATCGCAGGAAAACCAAACAATTTTCGGAAAATAAGCGTGTAAACAGCTTACCAGACGTCTAAACAGAAAACCAGACGTCTGGACGAAAAACCAGACAATTTTCAGACGAAAACGTCTAGACAGCTTCCCAGACGTCTAGACAGAAAACCAAACGTATTGAAGGAAAACCAAACAATTTTCAGAAAATAAGCGTCTAAACAGCTTACCAGAAGTCTAGACAGAAAACCAGACGTCTGGACGAAAAGCCAGACATTTTTCAGACAATAGGTGTCTAGACAGCTTGCCGAGTGTCTTGTCGGAAACCAGACAATTTTCAGACAAAAGACGTCTAGACAGAAAACAAGACGTCTGGACGAAAAGCCAGACATTTTTCTGACAATAGGCGTCTAGACAGCTTGCCAAGTGTCTTGTCAAAAACCAGACAATTTTCAGACAAAAGACGTCTAGACAGAAAACCAGACGTCTAGACGAAAAACCAGACAATTTTCAGACAATAGACGTCTAGACAGCTTGCCAAGTGTCTTGTCAAAAACCAGACAATTTTCAGACAAAAGACGTCTAGACAGAAAACCAGACGTCTAGACGAAAATCCAGACAATTTTCAGACAATAGGCGTGTAGACAGGTTTCCAGACGTCTAGACTGAAAACAAGAAGTATACAAGGAAAACCAGACAATTTTCAGACAATAGGCGTCTAGACAGCTTGCCAGACGTCTAGACAGAAAACCAGACGTCTAGACCAAAATCTCGACAATTTTCAGACAATAGGCGTCTAGACAGGTTTCCAGACGTCTAGACAGAAAACCAGACATCTAGACGAAAAACCAGACATATTTCAGACAAAAGACGTCTAGACAGCTTTCCAGACGTCTAGACAGAAAACCAGACATCTAGACGAAAAACCAGGCAATTTTCAGACAATAGGCCACTGCACAAATTGCCAGACGTATAAACAAAAAAACAGACGTCTAGACGAAAAACCAGACATATTTCAGACAAAAGACGTCTAGACAGCTTTCCAGACGTCTAGACAGAAAACCAGACATCTAGACGAAAAACCAGACAATTTTCAAACAATAGGCGTCTAGACAGCTTGCCAGACGTCTAGACAGAAAACCAGACGAATAGAGGGAACACCGGACAATTTTCAGAAAATAAGCGTCTAGACAGCTTGCCAGACATCTAGACAGAAAAGCAGACGTATAGACGAAAAACAGACAATTTCTAGACAATAGACGTCTAGAAAGCTTGCCAGACGTCTAGACAGAAAACCAGACGAATAGAGGAAAAATCATACAATTTTCAGAAAATAAGCGTCTAGACAGAAAACCAGACGTCGAGACAGAAAACCAGACATCTAGACAAAAAAGAGACAATTTCCAGACATAAGGCGTCTAGACAGAAAACAGAACGTATGGCAGGAAAACCAAACAATTTTCAGAAAATAAGCGTGTAAACAGCTTACCAGACGTCTAAACAGAAAACCAGACGTCAGGACGAAAAGCCAGACATTTTTCAGACAATAGGCGTCTAGACAGAAAACCAGACGTCTAGAAAGAAAAGCAGACGTCTAGACGAAAACCAGAAAATTGTATGACAATAGGCGTCTAGACAGCTTGATAGTGTCTAGACGAAAAAGCAGACAATTTTCAGACAATAGGCCACTAGACAGCTTGCCAGACGTTTAAACAAAAAACCAGACGTCTAGACGAAAAACCAGACAATTTTCAGACAATAGGTGTCTAGACAGCTTGCCAGACGTCTAGACAGAAAACCAAGTGTCTAGACGAGAAGCTAGACAATTTTCAGACAATAGGCGTCTAGACAGCTTTCCAAGTGTCTAGAAGAAAAACCAGACAATTTTCAGACAAAGGACGTCTAGACAGCTTTCCAGACGCCTAGACAGAAAACCAGACGTCTAGACGAAAAACCAGACAATTTTCAGACAAAAACGTCTAGACAAATTGCCAGACGGCTAGACAGAAAACAGAACGTATGGCAGGAAAACCAAACAATTTTCAGAAAATAAGCGTGTAAACAGCTTACCAGACGTCTAAACAGAAAACCAGACGTCAGGACGAAAAGCCAGACATTTTTCAGACAATAGGCGTCTAGACAGAAAACCAGACGTCTAGAAAGAAAAGCAGACGTCTAGACGAAAACCAGAAAATTGTATGACAATAGGCGTCTAGACAGCTTGCTAGTGTCTAGACGAAAAAGCAGACAATTTTCAGACAATAGGCCACTAGACAGCTTGCCAGACGTTTAAACAAAAACCAGACGTCTAGACGAAAAACCAGACAATTTTCAGACAATAGGCGTCTAGACAGGTTTCCAGATGTCTAGACAGAAAACCAGACGTCTGGACGAAAAGCAAGACATTTTTGAGACAATAGGCGTCTAGACAGCTTGTCAGACGTCTAGACAGAAAACCAGACGAGTAGAGGAAAAATCATACAATTTTCAGAAAATAAGCGTTTAGACAGAAAATCAGACGTCTAGACAGAAAACCAGACATCTAGACGAAAAACCAGACATATTTCAGACAAAAGACGTCCTGACAGCTTTCCAGACGTCTAGACAGAAAACCAGACATCTAGACGAAAAACCAGGCAATTTTCAGACAATAGGCCACTGCAAAGATTGCCAGACGTATAAACAAAAAACCAGACGTCTAGACGAAAAACCAGACATATTTCAGACAAAAGACCTCTAGAAAGCTTTCCAGACGTCTAGACAGAAAACCAGACATCTAGACGAAAATCCAGACAATTTTCAGACAATAGGCGTGTAGACAGGTTTCCAGACGTCTAGACTGAAAACAAGAAGTATACAAGGAAAACCAGACAATTTTCAGACAATAGGCGTCTAGACAGCTTGCCAGACGTCTAGACAGAAAACCAGACGTCTAGACGAAAATCCCGACAATTTTCAGACAATAGGCGTCTAGACAGGTTTCCAGACGTCTAGACAGAAAACCAGACGTCTGGACGAAAAGCAAGACATTTTTGAGACAATAGGCGTCTAGACAGCTTGCCAGACGTCTAGACAGAAAACCAGACGAGTAGAGGAAAAATCATACAATTTTCAGAAAATAAGCGTTTAGACAGAAAATCAGACGTCTAGACAGAAAACCAGACATCTAGACGAAAAACCAAACATATTTCAGACAAAAGACGTCTAGACAGCTTTCCAGACGTCTAGACAGAAAACCAGACATCTAGACGAAAAACCAGGCAATTTTCAGACAATAGGCCACTGCACAGATTGCCAGACGTATAAACAAAAAACCAGACGTCTAGACGAAAAACCAGACATATTTCAGACAAAAGACGTCTAGACAGCTTTCCAGACGTCTAGACAGAAAACCAGACATCTAGACGAAAAACAAGGCAATTTTCAGACAATAGGCCACTGCACAGATTGCCAGACGTATAAACAAAAAAACAGACGTCTAGACGAAAAACCAGACATATTTCAGACAAAAGACGTCTAGACAGCTTTCCAGACGTCTAGACAGAAAACCAGACATCTAGACGAAAAACCAGACAATTTTCAAACAATAGGCGTCTAGACAGCTTGCCAGACGTCTAGACAGAAAACCAGACGAATAGAGGGAACACCGGACAATTTTCAGAAAATAAGCGTCTAGACAGCTTGCCAGACATCTAGACAGAAAAGCAGACGTATAGACGAAAAACAGACAATTTCCAGACAATAGACGTCTAGAAAGCTTGCCAGACGTCTAGACAGAAAACCAGACGAATAGAGGAAAAATCATACAATTTTCAGAAAATAAGCGTCTAGACAGAAAACCAGACGTCTAGACAGAAAACCAGACATCTAGACAAAAAAGAGACAATTTTCAGACATAAGGCGTCTAGACAGAAAACAGAACGTATGGCAGGAAAACCAAACAATTTTCAGAAAATAAGCGTGTAAACAGCTTACCAGACGTCTAAACAGAAAACCAGACGTCAGGACGAAAAGCCAGACATTTTTCAGACAATAGGCGTCTAGACAGAAAACCAGACGTCTAGAAAGAAAAGCAGACGTCTAGACGAAAACCAGAAAATTGTATGACAATAGGCGTCTAGACAGCTTGATAGTGTCTAGACGAAAAAGCAGACAATTTTCAGACAATAGGCCACTAGACAGCTTGCCAGACGTTTAAACAAAAAACCAGACGTCTAGACGAAAAACCAGACAATTTTCAGACAATAGGTGTCTAGACAGCTTGCCAGACGTCTAGACAGAAAACCAAGTGTCTAGACGAGAAGCTAGACAATTTTCAGACAATAGGCGTCTAGACAGCTTTCCAAGTGTCTAGACGAAAAACCAGACAATTTTCATACAAAAGACGTCTAGACAGCTTTCCAGACGCCTAGACAGAAAACCAGACGTCTAGACGAAAAACCAGACAATTTTCAGACAAAAACGTCTAGACAAATTGCCAGACGGCTAGACAGAAAACAGAACGTATGGCAGGAAAACCAAACAATTTTCAGAAAATAAGCGTGTAAACAGCTTACCAGACGTCTAAACAGAAAACCAGACGTCAGGACGAAAAGCCAGACATTTTTCAGACAATAGGCGTCTAGACAGAAAACCAGACGTCTAGAAAGAAAAGCAGACGTCTAGACGAAAACCAGAAAATTGTATGACAATAGGCGTCTAGACAGCTTGCTAGTGTCTAGACGAAAAAGCAGACAATTTTCAGACAATAGGCCACTAGACAGCTTGCCAGACGTTTAAACAAAAACCAGACGTCTAGACGAAAAACCAGACAATTTTCAGACAATAGGCGTCTAGACAGGTTTCTAGATGTCTAGACAGAAAACCAGACGTCTGGACGAAAAGCAAGACATTTTTGAGACAATAGGCGTCTAGACAGCTTGCCAGACGTCTAGACAGAAAACCAGACGAGTAGAGGAAAAATCATACAATTTTCAGAAAATAAGCGTTTAGACAGAAAATCAGACGTCTAGACAGAAAACCAGACATCTAGACGAAAAACCAGACATATTTCAGACAAAAGACGTCCTGACAGCTTTCCAGACGTCTAGACAGAAAACCAGACATCTAGACGAAAAACCAGGCAATTTTCAGACAATAGGCCACTGCAAAGATTGCCAGACGTATAAACAAAAAACCAGACGTCTAGACGAAAAACCAGACATATTTCAGACAAAAGACGTCTAGAAAGCTTTCCAGACGTCTAGACAGAAAACCAGACGTCTGGACGAAAAGCAAGACATTTTTGAGACAATAGGCGTCTACACAGCTTGCCAGACGTCTAGACAGAAAACCAGACGTCTAGACGAAAATCCCGACAATTTTCAGACAATAGGCGTCTAGACAGGTTTCCAGACGTCTAGACAGAAAACCAGACGTCTGGACGAAAAGCAAGACATTTTTGAGACAATAGGCGTCTACACAGCTTGCCAGACGTCTAGACAGAAAACCAGACGAGTAGAGGAAAAATCATACAATTTTCAGAAAATAAGAGTTTAGACAGAAAATCAGACGTCTAGACAGAAAACCAGACATCTAGACGAAAAACCAGACATATTTCAGACAAAAGACGTCTAGACAGCTTTCCAGACGTCTAGACAGAAAACCAGACATCTAGACGAAAAACAAGGCAATTTTCAGACAATAGGCCACTGCACAGATTGCCAGACGTATAAACAAAAAAACAGACGTCTAGACGAAAAACCAGACATATTTCAGACAAAAGACGTCTAGACAGCTTTCCAGACGTCTAGACAGAAAACCAGACATCTAGACGAAAAACCAGACAATTTTCAAACAATAGGCGTCTAGACAGCTTGCCAGACGTCTACACAGAAAACCAGACGTCTAGACGAAAAACCAGACAATTTTCAGACGAAAACGTCTAGACAGCTTCCCAGACGTCTAGACAGAAAACCAAACGTATTGAAGGAAAACCAAACAATTTTCAGAAAATAAGCGTCTAAACAGCTTACCAGAAGTCTAGACAGAAAACCAGACGTCTGGACGAAAAGCCAGACATTTTTCAGACAATAGGTGTCTAGACAGCTTGCCGAGTGTCTTGTCGGAAACCAGACAATTTTCAGACAAAAGACGTCTAGACAGAAAACAAGACGTCTGGACGAAAAGCCAGACATTTTTCTGACAATAGGCGTCTGGACAGCTTGCCAAGTGTCTTGTCAAAAACCAGACAATTTTCAGACAAAAGACGTCTAGACAGAAAACCAGACGTCTAGACGAAAAACCAGACAATTTTCAGACAAAAGACGTCCTGACAGCTTTCCAGACGTCTAGACAGAAAACCAGACATCTAGACGAAAAACCAGGCAATTTTCAGACAATAGGCCACTGCAAAGATTGCCAGACGTATAAACAAAAAACCAGACGTCTAGACGAAAAACCAGACATATTTCAGACAAAAGACGTCTAGAAAGCTTTCCAGACGTCTAGACAGAAAACCAGACATCTAGACGAAAATCCAGACAATTTTCAGACAATAGGCGTGTAGACAGGTTTCCAGACGTCTAGACTGAAAACAAGAAGTATACAAGGAAAACCAGACAATTTTCAGACAATAGGCGTCTAGACAGGTTTCCAGACGTCTAGACAGAAAACCAGACGTCTGGACGAAAAGCAAGACATTTTTGAGACAATAGGCGTCTAGACAGCTTGCCAGACGTCTAGACAGAAAACCAGACGAGTAGAGGAAAAATCATACAATTTTCAGAAAATAAGCGTTTAGACAGAAAATCAGACGTCTAGACAGAAAACCAGACATCTAGACGAAAAACCAAACATATTTCAGACAAAAGACGTCTAGACAGCTTTCCAGACGTCTAGACAGAAAACCAGACATCTAGACGAAAAACCAGGCAATTTTCAGACAATAGGCCACTGCACAGATTGCCAGACGTATAAACAAAAAACCAGACGTCTAGACGAAAAACCAGACATATTTCAGACAAAAGACGTCTAGACAGCTTTCCAGACGTCTAGACAGAAAACCAGACATCTAGACGAAAAACAAGGCAATTTTCAGACAATAGGCCACTGCACAGATTGCCAGACGTATAAACAAAAAAACAGACGTCTAGACGAAAAACCAGACATATTTCAGACAAAAGACGTCTAGACAGCTTTCCAGACGTCTAGACAGAAAACCAGACATCTAGACGAAAAACCAGACAATTTTCAGACAATAGGCGTCTAGACAGCTTGCCAGACGTCTAGACAGAAAACCAGACGAATAGAGGGAACACCGGACAATTTTCAGAAAATAAGCGTCTAGACAGCTTGCCAGACATCTAGACAGAAAAGCAGACGTATAGACGAAAAACAGACAATTTCTAGACAATAGACGTCTAGAAAGCTTGCCAGACGTCTAGACAGAAAACCAGACGAATAGAGGAAAAATCATACAATTTTCAGAAAATAAGCGTCTAGACAGAAAACCAGACGTCTAGACAGAAAACCAGACATCTAGACAAAAAAGAGACAATTTTCAGACATAAGGCGTCTAGACAGAAAACAGAACGTATGGCAGGAAAACCAAACAATTTTCAGAAAATAAGCGTGTAAACAGCTTACCAGACGTCTAAACAGAAAACCAGACGTCAGGACGAAAAGCCAGACATTTTTCAGACAATAGGCGTCTAGACAGAAAACCAGACGTCTAGAAAGAAAAGCAGACGTCTAGACGAAAACCAGAAAATTGTATGACAATAGGCGTCTAGACAGCTTGATAGTGTCTAGACGAAAAAGCAGACAATTTTCAGACAATAGGCCACTAGACAGCTTGCCAGACGTTTAAACAAAAAACCAGACGTCTAGACGAAAAACCAGACAATTTTCAGACAATAGGTGTCTAGACAGCTTGCCAGACGTCTAGACAGAAAACCAAGTGTCTAGACGAGAAGCTAGACAATTTTCAGACAATAGGCGTCTAGACAGCTTTCCAAGTGTCTAGACGAAAAACCAGACAATTTTCAGACAAAAGACGTCTAGACAGCTTTCCAGACGCCTAGACAGAAAACCAGACGTCTAGACGAAAAACCAGACAATTTTCAGACAAAAACGTCTAGACAAATTGCCAGACGGCTAGACAGAAAACAGAACGTATGGCAGGAAAACCAAACAATTTTCAGAAAATAAGCGTGTAAACAGCTTACCAGACGTCTAAACAGAAAACCAGACGTCAGGACGAAAAGCCAGACATTTTTCAGACAATAGGCGTCTAGACAGAAAACCAGACGTCTAGAAAGAAAAGCAGACGTCTAGACGAAAACCAGAAAATTGTATGACAATAGGCGTCTAGACAGCTTGATAGTGTCTAGACGAAAAAGCAGACAATTTTCAGACAATAGGCCACTAGACAGCTTGCCAGACGTTTAAACAAAAAACCAGACGTCTAGACGAAAAACCAGACAATTTTCAGACAATAGGTGTCTAGACAGCTTGCCAGACGTCTAGACAGAAAACCAAGTGTCTAGACGAGAAGCTAGACAATTTTCAGACAATAGGCGTCTAGACAGCTTTCCAAGTGTCTAGACGAAAAACCAGACAATTTTCATACAAAAGACGTCTAGACAGCTTTCCAGACGCCTAGACAGAAAACCAGACGTCTAGACGAAAAACCAGACAATTTTCAGACAAAAACGTCTAGACAAATTGCCAGACGGCTAGACAGAAAACAGAACGTATGGCAGGAAAACCAAACAATTTTCAGAAAATAAGCGTGTAAACAGCTTACCAGACGTCTAAACAGAAAACCAGACGTCAGGACGAAAAGCCAGACATTTTTCAGACAATAGGCGTCTAGACAGAAAACCAGACGTCTAGAAAGAAAAGCAGACGTCTAGACGAAAACCAGAAAATTGTATGACAATAGGCGTCTAGACAGCTTGCTAGTGTCTAGACGAAAAAGCAGACAATTTTCAGACAATAGGCCACTAGACAGCTTGCCAGACGTTTAAACAAAAACCAGACGTCTAGACGAAAAACCAGACAATTTTCAGACAATAGGCGTCTAGACAGGTTTCTAGATGTCTAGACAGAAAACCAGACGTCTGGACGAAAAGCAAGACATTTTTGAGACAATAGGCGTCTAGACAGCTTGCCAGACGTCTAGACAGAAAACCAGACGAGTAGAGGAAAAATCATACAATTTTCAGAAAATAAGCGTTTAGACAGAAAATCAGACGTCTAGACAGAAAACCAGACATCTAGACGAAAAACCAGACATATTTCAGACAAAAGACGTCCTGACAGCTTTCCAGACGTCTAGACAGAAAACCAGACATCTAGACGAAAAACCAGGCAATTTTCAGACAATAGGCCACTGCAAAGATTGCCAGACGTATAAACAAAAAACCAGACGTCTAGACGAAAAACCAGACATATTTCAGACAAAAGACGTCTAGAAAGCTTTCCAGACGTCTAGACAGAAAACCAGACGTCTGGACGAAAAGCAAGACATTTTTGAGACAATAGGCGTCTACACAGCTTGCCAGACGTCTAGACAGAAAACCAGACGTCTAGACGAAAATCCCGACAATTTTCAGACAATAGGCGTCTAGACAGGTTTCCAGACGTCTAGACAGAAAACCAGACGTCTGGACGAAAAGCAAGACATTTTTGAGACAATAGGCGTCTACACAGCTTGCCAGACGTCTAGACAGAAAACCAGACGAGTAGAGGAAAAATCATACAATTTTCAGAAAATAAGAGTTTAGACAGAAAATCAGACGTCTAGACAGAAAACCAGACATCTAGACGAAAAACCAGACATATTTCAGACAAAAGACGTCTAGACAGCTTTCCAGACGTCTAGACAGAAAACCAGACATCTAGACGAAAAACCAGGCAATTTTCAGACAATAGGCCACTGCACAGATTGCCAGACGTATAAACAAAAAACCAGACGTCTAGACGAAAAACCAGACATATTTCAGACAAAAGACGTCTAGACAGCTTTCCAGACGTCTAGACAGAAAACCAGACATCTAGACGAAAAACCAGACAATTTTCAAACAATAGGCGTCTAGACAGCTTGCCAGACGTCTACACAGAAAACCAGACGTCTAGACGAAAAACCAGACAATTTTCAGACGAAAACGTCTAGACAGCTTCCCAGACGTCTAGACAGAAAACCAAACGTATTGAAGGAAAACCAAACAATTTTCAGAAAATAAGCGTCTAAACAGCTTACCAGAAGTCTAGACAGAAAACCAGACGTCTGGACGAAAAGCCAGACATTTTTCAGACAATAGGTGTCTAGACAGCTTGCCGAGTGTCTTGTCGGAAACCAGACAATTTTCAGACAAAAGACGTCTAGACAGAAAACAAGACGTCTGGACAAAAAGCCAGACATTTTTCTGACAATAGGCGTCTGGACAGCTTGCCAAGTGTCTTGTCAAAAACCAGACAATTTTCAGACAAAAGACGTCTAGACAGAAAACCAGACGTCTAGACGAAAAACCAGACAATTTTCAGACAAAAGACGTCCTGACAGCTTTCCAGACGTCTAGACAGAAAACCAGACATCTAGACGAAAAACCAGGCAATTTTCAGACAATAGGCCACTGCAAAGATTGCCAGACGTATAAACAAAAAACCAGACGTCTAGACGAAAAACCAGACATATTTCAGACAAAAGACGTCTAGAAAGCTTTCCAGACGTCTAGACAGAAAACCAGACATCTAGACGAAAATCCAGACAATTTTCAGACAATAGGCGTGTAGACAGGTTTCCAGACGTCTAGACTGAAAACAAGAAGTATACAAGGAAAACCAGACAATTTTCAGACAATAGGCGTCTAGACAGGTTTCCAGACGTCTAGACAGAAAACCAGACGTCTGGACGAAAAGCAAGACATTTTTGAGACAATAGGCGTCTAGACAGCTTGCCAGACGTCTAGACAGAAAACCAGACGAGTAGAGGAAAAATCATACAATTTTCAGAAAATAAGCGTTTAGACAGAAAATCAGACGTCTAGACAGAAAACCAGACATCTAGACGAAAAACCAAACATATTTCAGACAAAAGACGTCTAGACAGCTTTCCAGACGTCTAGACAGAAAACCAGACATCTAGACGAAAAACCAGGCAATTTTCAGACAATAGGCCACTGCACAGATTGCCAGACGTATAAACAAAAAACCAGACGTCTAGACGAAAAACCAGACATATTTCAGACAAAAGACGTCTAGACAGCTTTCCAGACGTCTAGACAGAAAACCAGACATCTAGACGAAAAACAAGGCAATTTTCAGACAATAGGCCACTGCACAGATTGCCAGACGTATAAACAAAAAAACAGACGTCTAGACGAAAAACCAGACATATTTCAGACAAAAGACGTCTAGACAGCTTTCCAGACGTCTAGACAGAAAACCAGACATCTAGACGAAAAACCAGACAATTTTCAAACAATAGGCGTCTAGACAGCTTGCCAGACGTCTAGACAGAAAACCAGACGAATAGAGGGAACACCGGACAATTTTCAGAAAATAAGCGTCTAGACAGCTTGCCAGACATCTAGACAGAAAAGCAGACGTATAGACGAAAAACAGACAATTTCTAGACAATAGACGTCTAGAAAGCTTGCCAGACGTCTAGACAGAAAACCAGACGAATAGAGGAAAAATCATACAATTTTCAGAAAATAAGCGTCTAGACAGAAAACCAGACGTCTAGACAGAAAACCAGACATCTAGACAAAAAAGAGACAATTTTCAGACATAAGGCGTCTAGACAGAAAACAGAACGTATGGCAGGAAAACCAAACAATTTTCAGAAAATAAGCGTGTAAACAGCTTACCAGACGTCTAAACAGAAAACCAGACGTCAGGACGAAAAGCCAGACATTTTTCAGACAATAGGCGTCTAGACAGAAAACCAGACGTCTAGAAAGAAAAGCAGACGTCTAGACGAAAACCAGAAAATTGTATGACAATAGGCGTCTAGACAGCTTGATAGTGTCTAGACGAAAAAGCAGACAATTTTCAGACAATAGGCCACTAGACAGCTTGCCAGACGTTTAAACAAAAAACCAGACGTCTAGACGAAAAACCAGACAATTTTCAGACAATAGGTGTCTAGACAGCTTGCCAGACGTCTAGACAGAAAACCAAGTGTCTAGACGAGAAGCTAGACAATTTTCTGACAATAGGCGTCTAGACAGCTTGCCAAGTGTTTTGTCAAAAACCAGACAATTTTCAGACAAAAGACGTCTAGACAGCTTTCCAGACGCCTAGACAGAAAACCAGACGTCTAGACGAAAAACCAGACAATTTTCAGACAAAAACGTCTAGACAAATTGCCAGACGGCTAGACAGAAAACAGAACGTATGGCAGGAAAACCAAACAATTTTCAGAAAATAAGCGTGTAAACAGCTTACCAGACGTCTAAACAGAAAACCAGACGTCTGGACGAAAAGCCAGACATTTTTCAGACAATAGGCGTCTAGACAGAAAACCAGACGTCTAGAAAGAAAAGCAGACGTCTAGACGAAAACCAGAAAATTGTATGACGATAGGCGTCTAGACAGCTTGCTAGTGTCTAGACGAAAAAGCAGACAATTTTCAGACAATAGGCCACTAGACAGCTTGCCAGACGTTTAAACAAAAACCAGACGTCTAGACGAAAAACCAGACAATTTTCAGACAATAGGCGTCTAGACAGGTTTCTAGATGTCTAGACAGAAAACCAGACGTCTGGACGAAAAGCAAGACATTTTTGAGACAATAGGCGTCTAGACAGCTTGCCAGACGTCTAGACAGAAAACCAGACGAGTAGAGGAAAAATCATACAATTTTCAGAAAATAAGCGTTTAGACAGAAAATCAGACGTCTAGACAGAAAACCAGACATCTAGACGAAAAACCAGACATATTTCAGACAAAAGACGTCCTGACAGCTTTCCAGACGTCTAGACAGAAAACCAGACATCTAGACGAAAAACCAGGCAATTTTCAGACAATAGGCCACTGCAAAGATTGCCAGACGTATAAACAAAAAACCAGACGTCTAGACGAAAAACCAGACATATTTCAGACAAAAGACGTCTAGAAAGCTTTCCAGACGTCTAGACAGAAAACCAGACATCTAGACGAAAATCCAGACAATTTTCAGACAATAGGCGTGTAGACAGGTTTCCAGACGTCTAGACTGAAAACAAGAAGTATACAAGGAAAACCAGACAATTTTCAGACAATAGGCGTCTAGACAGCTTGCCAGACGTCTAGACAGAAAACCAGACGTCTAGACGAAAATCCCGACAATTTTCAGACAATAGGCGTCTAGACAGGTTTCCAGACGTCTAGACAGAAAACCAGACGTCTGGACGAAAAGCAAGACATTTTTGAGACAATAGGCGTCTAGACAGCTTGCCAGACGTCTAGACAGAAAACCAGACGAGTAGAGGAAAAATCATACAATTTTCAGAAAATAAGAGTTTAGACAGAAAATCAGACGTCTAGACAGAAAACCAGACATCTAGACGAAAAACCAAACATATTTCAGACAAAAGACGTCTAGACAGCTTTCCAGACGTCTAGACAGAAAACCAGACATCTAGACGAAAAACCAGGCAATTTTCAGACAATAGGCCACTGCACAGATTGCCAGACGTATAAACAAAAAACCAGACGTCTAGACGAAAAACCAGACATATTTCAGACAAAAGACGTCTAGACAGCTTTCCAGACGTCTAGACAGAAAACCAGACATCTAGACGAAAAACCAGACAATTTTCAAACAATAGGCGTCTAGACAGCTTGCCAGACGTCTACACAGAAAACCAGACGTCTAGACGAAAAACCAGACAATTTTCAGACGAAAACGTCTAGACAGCTTCCCAGACGTCTAGACAGAAAACCAAACGTATTGAAGGAAAACCAAACAATTTTCAGAAAATAAGCGTCTAAACAGCTTACCAGAAGTCTAGACAGAAAACCAGACGTCTGGACGAAAAGCCAAACATTTTTCAGACAATAGGTGTCTAGACAGCTTGCCGAGTGTCTTGTCGGAAACCAGACAATTTTCAGACAAAAGACGTCTAGACAGAAAACAAGACGTCTGGACAAAAAGCCAGACATTTTTCTGACAATAGGCGTCTAGACAGCTTGCCAAGTGTCTTGTCAAAAACCAGACAATTTTCAGACAAAAGACGTCTAGACAGAAAACCAGACGTCTAGACGAAAAACCAGACAATTTTCAGACAATAGACGTCTAGACAGCTTGCCAAGTGTCTTGTCAAAAACCAGACAATTTTCAGACAAAAGACGTCTAGATAGAAAACCAGACGTCTAGACGAAAATCCAGACAATTTTCAGACAACAGGCGTGTAGACAGGTTTCCAGACGTCTAGACTGAAAACTAGAAGTATACAAGGAAAACCAGACAATTTTCAGACAATAGGCGTCTAGACAGCTTGCCAGACGTCTAGACAGAAAACCAGACGTCTAGACCAAAATCCCGACAATTTTCAGACAATAGGCGCCCAGACAGATTTCCAGACGTCTAGACAGAAAACCAGACATCTAGACGAAAAACCAGACATATTTCAGACAAAAGACGTCTAGACAGCTTTCCAGACGTCTAGACAGAAAACCAGACATCTAGACGAAAAACCAGGCAATTTTCAGACAATAGGCCACTGCACAGATTGCCAGACGTATAAACAAAAAAACAGACGTCTAGTTGAAAAACCAGACATATTTCAGACAAAAGACGTCTAGACAGCTTTCCAGACGTCTAGACAGAAAACCAGACATCTAGACGAAAAACCAGACAATTTTCAAACAATAGGCGTCTAGACAGCTTGCCAGACGTCTAGACAGAAAACCAGACGAATAGAGGGAACACCGGACAATTTTCAGAAAATAAGCGTCTAGACAGCTTGCCAGACATCTAGACAGAAAAGCAGACGTATAGACGAAAAACAGACAATTTCTAGACAATAGACGTCTAGAAAGCTTGCCAGACGTCTAGACAGAAAACCAGACGAATAGAGGAAAAATCATACAATTTTCAGAAAATAAGCGTCTAGACAGAAAACCAGACGTCTAGACAGAAAACCAGACATCTAGACAAAAAAGAGAC
Organism: Haliclystus octoradiatus; assembly: GCA_916610825.1. Lineage (NCBI taxonomy): Eukaryota > Metazoa > Cnidaria > Staurozoa > Stauromedusae > Haliclystidae > Haliclystus > Haliclystus octoradiatus. The sequence continues at coordinate 11,189,260 of OU744453.1, forward strand.
AATTTTCAGACATAAGGCGTCTAGACAGCTTTCCAAGTGTCTAGACGAAAAACCAGACAATTTTCAGACAAAAGACGTCTAGACAGCTTTCTAGACGCCTAGACAGAAAACCAGACGTCTAGACGAAAAACCAGACAATTTTCAGACAAAAACGTCTAGACAAATTGCCAGACGTCTAGACAGAAAACAGAACGTATCGCAGGAAAACCAAACAATTTTCGGAAAATAAGCGTGTAAACAGCTTACCAGACGTCTAAACAGAAAACCAGACGTCTGGACGAAAAACCAGACAATTTTCAGACGAAAACGTCTAGACAGCTTCCCAGACGTCTAGACAGAAAACCAAACGTATTGAAGGAAAACCAAACAATTTTCAGAAAATAAGCGTCTAAACAGCTTACCAGAAGTCTAGACAGAAAACCAGACGTCTGGACGAAAAGCCAGACATTTTTCAGACAATAGGTGTCTAGACAGCTTGCCGAGTGTCTTGTCGGAAACCAGACAATTTTCAGACAAAAGACGTCTAGACAGAAAACAAGACGTCTGGACGAAAAGCCAGACATTTTTCTGACAATAGGCGTCTAGACAGCTTGCCAAGTGTCTTGTCAAAAACCAGACAATTTTCAGACAAAAGACGTCTAGACAGAAAACCAGACGTCTAGACGAAAAACCAGACAATTTTCAGACAATAGACGTCTAGACAGCTTGCCAAGTGTCTTGTCAAAAACCAGACAATTTTCAGACAAAAGACGTCTAGACAGAAAACCAGACGTCTAGACGAAAATCCAGACAATTTTCAGACAATAGGCGTGTAGACAGGTTTCCAGACGTCTAGACTGAAAACAAGAAGTATACAAGGAAAACCAGACAATTTTCAGACAATAGGCGTCTAGACAGCTTGCCAGACGTCTAGACAGAAAACCAGACGTCTAGACCAAAATCTCGACAATTTTCAGACAATAGGCGTCTAGACAGGTTTCCAGACGTCTAGACAGAAAACCAGACATCTAGACGAAAAACCAGACATATTTCAGACAAAAGACGTCTAGACAGCTTTCGAGACGTCTAGACAGAAAACCAGACATCTAGACGAAAAACCAGGCAATTTTCAGACAATAGGCCACTGCACAGATTGCCAGACGTATAAACAAAAAAACAGACGTCTAGACGAAAAACCAGACATATTTCAGACAAAAGACGTCTAGACAGCTTGCCAGACGTCTAGACAGAAAGCCAGACGAATAGAGGGAACACCGGACAATTTTCAGAAAATAAGCGTCTAGACAGCTTGCCAGACATCTAGACAGAAAAGCAGACGTATAGACGAAAAACAGACAATTTCTAGACAATAGACGTCTAGAAAGCTTGCCAGACGTCTAGACAGAAAACCAGACGAATAGAGGAAAAATCATACAATTTTCAGAAAATAAGCGTCTAGACAGAAAACCAGACGTCGAGACAGAAAACCAGACATCTAGACAAAAAAGAGACAATTTTCAGACATAAGGCGTCTAGACAGCTTTCCAAGTGTCTAGACGAAAAACCAGACAATTTTCAGACAAAAGACGTCTAGACAGCTTTCTAGACGCCTAGACAGAAAACCAGACGTCTAGACGAAAAACCAGACAATTTTCAGACAAAAACGTCTAGACAAATTGCCAGACGTCTAGACAGAAAACAGAACGTATGGCAGGAAAACCAAACAATTTTCGGAAAATAAGCGTGTAAACAGCTTACCAGACGTCTAAACAGAAAACCAGACGTCTGGACGAAAAGCCAGACATTTTTCAGACAATAGGCGTCTAGACAGCTTGCCAAGTGTCTTGTCGAAAACCAGACAATTTTCAGACAAAAGACGTCTAGACAGAAAACCAGACGTCTGGACGAAAAGCCAGACATTTTTCTGACAATAGGCGTCTAGACAGCTTGCCAGACGTCTAGACAGAAACCCAGACGTCTAGAAAGAAAAGCAGACGTCTAGACGAAAACCAGACAATTCTATGACAATAGGCGTCTAGACAGCTTGCTAGTGTCTAGACCAAAAAGCAGACAATTTTCAGACAATAGGCCACTAGACAGCTTGCCAGACGTTTAAACAAAAAACCAGACGTCTAGACGAAAAACCAGACAATTTTCAGACAATAGGTGTCTAGACAGCTTGCCAGACGTCTAGACAGAAAACCAAGTGTCTAATCGAGAAGCTAGACAATTTTCAGACAATAGGCCACTAGACAGCTTGCCAGACGTTTAAACAAAAAACCAGACGTCTAGACGAAAAACCAGACATTTTTGAGACAATCGGCGTCTAGACAGCTTGCCAGACGTCTAGACAGAAAACCAGACGAGTAGAGGAAAAATCATACAATTTTTAGAAAATAAGCGTTTAGACAGAAAATCAGACGTCTAGACAGAAAACCAGACATCTAGACGAAAAACCAGACATATTTCAGACAAAAGACGTCTAGACAGCTTTCCAGACGTCTAGACAGAAAACCAGACATATAGACGAAAAACCAGGCAATTTTCAGACAATAGGCCACTGCACAGATTGCCAGACGTATAAACAAAAAACCAGACGTCCAGACGAAAAACCAGACATATTTCAGACAAAAGACGTCTAGACAGCTTGCCAGACGTCTAGACAGAAAACCAGACGAATTAAGGGAACACCAGACAATTTTCAGAAAATAAGCGTCTAGACAGCTTGCCAGACATCTAGACAGAAAAGCAGACATATAGACGAAAAACCAGACAATTTTCAGACAATAGGCGTCTAGACAGCTTGCCAGACGTCTAGACAGAAAACCAGACGAATTAAGGGAACACCAGACAATTTTCAGAAAATAAGCGTCTAGACAGCTTGCCAGACATCTAGACAGAAAAGCAGACATATAGACGAAAAACAGACAATTTCTAGACAATAGACGTCTAGAAAGCTTTCAAGACGTCTAGACAGAAAACCAGACGAATAGAGGAAAAATCATACAATTTTCAGAAAATAAGCGTCTAGACAGAAAACCAGACGTCTAGACAGAAAACCAGACATCTAGACAAAAAAGAAACAATTTTCAGACATAAGGCGTCTAGACAGAAAACAGAACGTATGGCAGGAAAACCAAACAATTTTCAGAAAATAAGCGTGTAAACAGCTTACCAGACGTCTAAACAGAAAACCAGACGTCAGGACGAAAAGCCAGACATTTTTCAGACAATAGGCGTCTAGACAGAAAACCAGACGTCTAGAAAGAAAAGCAGACGTCTAGACGAAAACCAGAAAATTGTATGACAATAGGCGTCTAGACAGCTTGATAGTGTCTAGACGAAAAAGCAGACAATTTTCAGACAATAGGCCACTAGACAGCTTGCCAGACGTTTAAACAAAAAACCAGACGTCTAGACGAAAAACCAGACAATTTTCAGACAATAGGTGTCTAGACAGCTTGCCAGACGTCTAGACAGAAAACCAAGTGTCTAGACGAGAAGCTAGACAATTTTCAGACAATAGGTGTCTAGACAGCTCGCCAGACGTCTAGACAGAAAACCAGACGTCTAGACGAAAAACCAGACAATTTTCAGACAAAAGGCGTCTAGACAGCTTACCAAGTGTCTAGACGATAAGCCAGACGTCTAGACGAAAAACCAGAAATTTTCAGACAATGGGCGTCTAGACAGCTTGCCAAGTGTCTTGTCGAAAACCAGACAATTTTCAGACAGAAGACGTCTAGACAGCAAACCAGACGTCTAGACGATAAACCAGAAAGTTTTCAGACAATAGGCGTCTAGACAGGTTTCCAGACGTCTGTACTGAAACCAAGACGTATACAAGAAAAATCAGACAATTTTCAGACAATAGGCGTCTAGACAGCTTGCCAGACGTCTAGACAGAAAACCAGACAAGTAGAGGAAAAATCATACAATTTTCAGAAAATAAGCGTCTAGACGAAAAACCAGAAATTTTCAGACCATAGGTGTCTAGACAGCTTGCCAAGTGTCTTGTCAAAAACCAGACAATTTTGAGACAAAAGACGTCTAGACAGAAAACCAGACGTCTAGACGAAAAACCAGGCAATTTTCAAACAATAGGCGTCTAGACAGGTTTCCAGACGTCTTGACTGAAAACATGAGGTATACAAGGAAAACCAGACAATTTTCAGACAATAGGCGTCTAGACAGCTTGCCAGACGTCTAGACAGAAAACCAGACGAGTAGAGGAAAAATCATACAATTTTCAGAAAATAAGTGTCTAGACAGAAAACCAGACGTCTAGACAGAAAACCAGACATCTAGACGAAAAACCAGACAATTTTCAGACAAAAGACGTCTAGACAGCTTTCCAGACGTCTAGACAGAAAACCAGACATCTAGACGAAAAACCAGGCAATTTTCAGACAATAGGCCACTGCACAGATTGCCAGACGTATAAACAAAAAACCAGACGTCTAGACGAAAAACCAGACATGTTTCAGACCAAAGACGTCTAGACAGCTTTCCAGAGGTCTAGACAGAAAACCAGACATCTAGACGAAAAACCCGACAATTTTCAGACAATAGGCGTCAAGACAGCTTGCCAGACGTCTAGACAGAAAACCAGACGAATAAAGGGAACACCAGACAATTTTCAGAAAATAAGCGTCTAGACAGCTTGCCAGACATCTAGACAGAAAAGCAGACGTATAGACGAAAAACAGACAATTTCTAGACAATAGGCGTCTAGACAGGTTTCCAGACGTCTAGACAGAAAACCAGACGTCTGGACGAAAAGCAAGACATTTTTGAGACAATAGGCGTCTAGACAGCTTTCCAGACGTCTAGACAGAAAACCAGACGAATAGAGGAAAAATCATACAATTTTCAGAAAATAAGCGTCTAGACAGAAAACCAGACGTCTAGACAGAAAACCAAACATCTAGACAAAAAAGAGACAATTTTCAGACATAAGGCGTTTAGACAGTTTTCCAAGTGTCTAGACGAAAAACCAGACAATTTTCAGACAAAAGACGTCTAGACAGCTTTCCAGACGCCTAGACAGAAAACCAGACGTCTAGACGAAAAACCAGACAATTTTCAGACAAAAACGTCTAGACAAATTGCCAGACGTCTAGACAGAAAACAGAACGTATGGCAGGAAAACCAAACAATTTTCAGAAAATAAGCGTGTAAACAGCTTACCAGACGTCTAAACAGAAAACCAGACGTCTGGACGAAAAGCCAGACAGTTTTCAGACAATAGGCGTCTAGACAGCTTGCCAAGTGTCTTGTTGAAAACCAGACAATTTTCAGACAAAAGACGTCTAGACAGAAAACCAGACGTCTGGACGAAAAGCCAGACATTTTTCTGACAATAGGCGTCTAGACAGCTTGCCAAGTGTCTTGTCAAAAACCAGACAATTTTCAGACAAAAGACGTCTAGACAGAAAACCAGACGTCTAGACAAAAACCAGACAATTTTCAGACAATAAGTGTCTAGACAGCTTGCCAGACGTCTAGACAGAAAACCAGACGTCTAGACGATAAACCAGACGAGTATAGAAAAAATCATACAATTTTCAGAAAATAAGCGTCTTGACAGAAAACCAGACGTCTAGAAAGAAAAGCAGACGTCTAGACGAAAACCAGACAATTCTATGACAATAGGCGTCTAGACAGCTTGCCAAGTGTCTAGACGAAAAAGCAGACAATTTTCAGACAATAGGCCACTGGACAGCTTGCCAGACGTTTAAACAAAAAACCAGACGTCTAGACGAAAAACCAGACAATTTTCAGACAATAGGTGTATAGACAGCTTGCCAGACGTCTAGACAAAAAACCAAGTGTCTAGACGAGAAGCTAGACAATTTTCAGACAATAGGTGTCTAGACAGCTCGCCAGACGTCTAGACAGAAAACCAGACGTCTAGACGAAAAACCAGACAATTTTCATACAAAAACGTCTATACAGCTTGCCAGACGTCTATACAGAAAACCAGACGTCTGGACAAAAAGCCAGACATTTTTCAGACAATAGGCGTCTAGACAGCTTACCAAGTGTCTAGACAGAAAACAAGACGTCTGGACGAAAAGCCAGACATTTTTCTGACAATAGGCGTCTAGACAGCTTGCCAAGTGTCTTGTCAAAAACCAGACAATTTTCAGACAAAAGACGTCTAGACAGAAAACCAGACGTCTAGACGAAAAACCAGACAATTTTCAGACAATAGACGTCTAGACAGCTTGCCAAGTGTCTTGTCAAAAACCAGACAATTTTCAGACAAAAGACGTCTAGACAGAAAACCAGACGTCTAGACGAAAATCCAGACAATTTTCAGACAATAGGCGTGTAGACAGGTTTCCAGACGTCTAGACTGAAAACAAGAAGTATACAAGGAAAACCAGACAATTTTCAGACAATAGGCGTCTAGACAGCTTGCCAGACGTCTAGACAGAAAACCAGACGTCTAGACCAAAATCTCGACAATTTTCAGACAATAGGCGTCTAGACAGGTTTCCAGACGTCTAGACAGAAAACCAGACATCTAGACGAAAAACCAGACATATTTCAGACAAAAGACGTCTAGACAGCTTTCCAGACGTCTAGACAGAAAACCAGACATCTAGACGAAAAACAAGGCAATTTTCAGACAATAGGCCACTGCACAGATTGCCAGACGTATAAACAAAAAAACAGACGTCTAGACGAAAAACCAGACATATTTCAGACAAAAGACGTCTAGACAGCTTTCCAGACGTCTAGACAGAAAACCAGACATCTAGACGAAAAACCAGACAATTTTCAAACAATAGGCGTCTAGACAGCTTGCCAGACGTCTAGACAGAAAACCAGACGAATAGAGGGAACACCGGACAATTTTCAGAAAATAAGCGTCTAGACAGCTTGCCAGACATCTAGACAGAAAAGCAGACGTATAGACGAAAAACAGACAATTTCTAGACAATAGACGTCTAGACAGAAAACCAGACGAATAGAGGAAAAATCATACAATTTTCAGAAAATAAGCGTCTAGACAGAAAACCAGACGTCGAGACAGAAAACCAGACATCTAGACAAAAAAGAGACAATTTTCAGACATAAGGCGTCTAGACAGCTTTCCAAGTGTCTTGTCAAAAACCAGACAATTTTCAGACAAAAGACGTCTAGACAGAAAACCAGACGTCTAGACGAAAAACCAGACAATTTTCAGACAATAGACGTCTAGACAGCTTGCCAAGTGTCTTGTCAAAAACCAGACAATTTTCAGACAAAAGACGTCTAGACAAATTGCCAGACGTCTAGACAGAAAACAGAACGTATCGCAGGAAAACCAAACAATTTTCGGAAAATAAGCGTGTAAACAGCTTACCAGACGTCTAAACAGAAAACCAGACGTCTGGACGAAAAGCCAGACATTTTTCAGACAATAGGCGTCTAGACAGCTTGCCGAGTGTCTTGTCAAAAACCAGACAATTTTCAGACAAAAGACGTCTAGACAGAAAACAAGACGTCTGGACGAAAAGCCAGACATTTTTCTGACAATAGGCGTCTAGACAGCTTGCCAGACGTCTAGACAGAAAACCAGACGTCTAGAAAGAAAAGCAGACGTCTAGACGAAAACCAGACAATTCTATGACAATAGGCGTCTAGACAGCTTGCTAGTGTCTAGACCAAAAAGCAGACAATTTTCAGACAATAGGCCACTAGACAGCTTGCCAGACGTTTAAACAAAAAACCAGACGTCTAGACGAAAAACCAGACAATTTTCAGACAATAGGTGTCTAGACAGCTTGCCAGACGTCTAGACAGAAAACCAAGTGTCTAATCGAGAAGCTAGACAATTTTCAGACAATAGGTGTCTAGACAGCTCGCCAGACGTCTAGACAGAAAACCAGACGTCTAGACGAAAAACCAGACAATTTTCATACAAAAACGTCTATACAGCTTGCCAGACGTCTATACAGAAAACCAGACGTCTGGACAAAAAGCCAGACATTTTTCAGACAATAGGCGTCTAGACAGCTTACCAAGTGTCTAGACAGAAAACAAGACGTCTGGACGAAAAGCCAGACATTTTTCTGACAATAGGCGTCTAGACAGCTTGCCAAGTGTCTTGTCAAAAACCAGACAATTTTCAGACAAAAGACGTCTAGACAGAAAACCAGACGTCTAGACGAAAAACCAGACAATTTTCAGACAATAGACGTCTAGACAGCTTGCCAAGTGTCTTGTCAAAAACCAGACAATTTTCAGACAAAAGACGTCTAGACAGAAAACCAGACGTCTAGACGAAAATCCAGACAATTTTCAGACAACAGGCGTGTAGACAGGTTTCCAGACGTCTAGACTGAAAACAAGAAGTATACAAGGAAAACCAGACAATTTTCAGACAATAGGCGTCTAGACAGCTTGCCAGACGTCTAGACAGAAAACCAGACGTCTAGACCAAAATCTCGACAATTTTCAGACAATAGGCGTCTAGACAGGTTTCCAGACGTCTAGACAGAAAATCAGACGTCTAGACAGAAAACCAGACATATTTCAGACAAAAGACGTCTAGACAGCTTTCCAGACGTCTAGACAGAAAACCAGACATCTAGACGAAAAACAAGGCAATTTTCAGACAATAGGCCACTGCACAGATTGCCAGACGTATAAACAAAAAAACAGACGTCTAGACGAAAAACCAGACATATTTCAGACAAAAGACGTCTAGACAGCTTTCCAGACGTCTAGACAGAAAACCAGACATCTAGACGAAAAACCAGACAATTTTCAAACAATAGGCGTCTAGACAGCTTGCCAGACGTCTAGACAGAAAACCAGACGAAAAGAGGGAACACCGGACAATTTTCAGAAAATAAGCGTCTAGACAGCTTGCCAGACATCTAGACAGAAAAGCAGACGTATAGACGAAAAACAGACAATTTCTAGACAATAGACGTCTAGACAGAAAACCAGACGAATAGAGGAAAAATCATACAATTTTCAGAAAATAAGCGTCTAGACAGAAAACCAGACGTCGAGACAGAAAACCAGACATCTAGACAAAAAAGAGACAATTTTCAGACATAAGGCGTCTAGACAGCTTTCCAAGTGTCTTGTCAAAAACCAGACAATTTTCAGACAAAAGACGTCTAGACAGAAAACCAGACGTCTAGACGAAAAACCAGACAATTTTCAGACAATAGACGTCTAGACAGCTTGCCAAGTGTCTTGTCAAAAACCAGACAATTTTCAGACAAAAGACGTCTAGACAAATTGCCAGACGTCTAGACAGAAAACAGAACGTATCGCAGGAAAACCAAACAATTTTCGGAAAATAAGCGTGTAAACAGCTTACCAGACGTCTAAACAGAAAACCAGACGTCTGGACGAAAAGCCAGACATTTTTCAGACAATAGGCGTCTAGACAGCTTGCCGAGTGTCTTGTCAAAAACCAGACAATTTTCAGACAAAAGACGTCTAGACAGAAAACCAGACGTCTGGACGAAAAGCCAGACATTTTTCTGACAATAGGCGTCTAGACAGCTTGCCAGACGTCTAGACAGAAAACCAGACGTCTAGAAAGAAAAGCAGACGTCTAAACGAAAACCAGACAATTCTATGACAATAGGCGTCTAGACAGCTTGCTAGTGTCTAGACCAAAAAGCAGACAATTTTCAGACAATAGGCCACTAGACAGCTTGCCAGACGTTTAAACAAAAAACCAGACGTCTAGACGAAAAACCAGACAATTTTCAGACAATAGGTGTCTAGACAGCTTGCCAGACGTCTAGACAGAAAACCAAGTGTCTAATCGAGAAGCTAGACAATTTTCAGACAATAGGCCACTAGACAGCTTGCCAGACGTTTAAACAAAAAACCAGACGTCTAGACGAAAAACCAGACATTTTTGAGACAATCGGCGTCTAGACAGCTTGCCAGACGTCTAGACAGAAAACCAGACGAGTAGAGGAAAAATCATACAATTTTTAGAAAATAAGCGTTTAGACAGAAAATCAGACGTCTAGACGATAAACCAGACGAGTATAGAAAAAATCATACAATTTTCAGAAAATAAGCGTCTTGACAGAAAACCAGACGTCTAGACAAAATCCAGACAATTTTCAGACAATAAGTGTCTAGACAGCTTGCCAGACGTCTAGACAGAAAACCAGACGTCTAGACGATAAACCAGACGAGTATAGAAAAAATCATACAATTTTCAGAAAATAAGCGTCTTGACAGAAAACCAGACGTCTAGAAAGAAAAGCAGACGTCTAGACGAAAACCAGACAATTCTATGACAATAGGCGTCTAGACAGCTTGCCAAGTGTCTAGACGAAAAAGCAGACAATTTTCAGACAATAGGCCACTGGACAGCTTGCCAGACGTTTAAACAAAAAACCAGACGTCTAGACGAAAAACCAGACAATTTTCAGACAATAGGTGTATAGACAGCTTGCCAGACGTCTAGACAAAAAACCAAGTGTCTAGACGAGAAGCTAGACAATTTTCAGACAATAGGTGTCTAGACAGCTCGCCAGACGTCTAGACAGAAAACCAGACGTCTAGACGAAAAACCAGACAATTTTCATACAAAAACGTCTATACAGCTTGCCAGACGTCTATACAGAAAACCAGACGTCTGGACAAAAAGCCAGACATTTTTCAGACAATAGGCGTCTAGACAGCTTACCAAGTGTCTAGACAGAAAACAAGACGTCTGGACAAAAAGCCAGACATTTTTCTGACAATAGGCGTCTAGACAGCTTGCCAAGTGTCTTGTCAAAAACCAGACAATTTTCAGACAAAAGACGTCTAGACAGAAAACCAGACGTCTAGACGAAAAACCAGACAATTTTCAGACAATAGACGTCTAGACAGCTTGCCAAGTGTCTTGTCAAAAACCAGACAATTTTCAGACAAAAGACGTCTAGACAGAAAACCAGACGTCTAGACGAAAATCCAAACAATTTTCAGACAACAGGCGTGTAGACAGGTTTCCAGACGTCTAGACTGAAAACAAGAAGTATACAAGGAAAACCAGACAATTTTCAGACAATAGGCGTCTAGACAGCTTGCCAGACGTCTAGACAGAAAACCAGACGTCTATACCAAAATCTCGACAATTTTCAGACAATAGGCGTCTAGACAGGTTTCCAGACGTCTAGACAGAAAACCAGACATCTAGACGAAAAACCAGACATATTTCAGACAAAAGACGTCTAGACAGCTTTCCAGACGTCTAGACAGAAAACCAGACATCTAGACGAAAAACCAGGCAATTTTCAGACAATAGGCCACTGCACAGATTGCCAGACGTATAAACAAAAAAACAGACGTCTAGACGAAAAACCAGACATATTTCAGACAAAAGACGTCTAGACAGCTTTCCAGACGTCTAGACAGAAAACCAGACATCTAGACGAAAAACCAGACAATTTTCAAACAATAGGCGTCTAGACAGCTTGCCAGACGTCTAGACAGAAAACCAGACGAATAGAGGGAACACCGGACAATTTTCAGAAAATAAGCGTCTAGACAGCTTGCCAGACATCTAGACAGAAAAGCAGACGTATAGACGAAAAACAGACAATTTCTAGACAATAGACGTCTAGACAGAAAACCAGACGAATAGAGGAAAAATCATACAATTTTCAGAAAATAAGCGTCTAGACAGAAAACCAGACGTCGAGACAGAAAACCAGACATCTAGACAAAAAAGAGACAATTTTCAGACATAAGGCGTCTAGACAGCTTTCCAAGTGTCTAGACGAAAAACCAGACAATTTTCAGACAAAAGACGTCTAGACAGCTTTCTAGACGCCTAGACAGAAAACCAGACGTCTAGACGAAAAACCAGACAATTTTCAGACAAAAACGTCTAGACAAATTGCCAGACGTCTAGACAGAAAACAGAACGTATGGCAGGAAAACCAAACAATTTTCGGAAAATAAGCGTGTAAACAGCTTACCAGACGTCTAAACAGAAAACCAGACGTCTGGACGAAAAGCCAGACATTTTTCAGACAATAGGCGTCTAGACAGCTTGCCAAGTGTCTTGTCGAAAACCAGACAATTTTCAGACAAAAGACGTCTAGACAGAAAACCAGACGTCTGGACGAAAAGCCAGACATTTTTCTGACAATAGGCGTCTAGACAGCTTGCCAGACGTCTAGACAGAAAACCAGACGTCTAGAAAGAAAAGCAGACGTCTAGACGAAAACCAGACAATTCTATGACAATAGGCGTCTAGACAGCTTGCTAGTGTCTAGACCAAAAAGCAGACAATTTTCAGACAATAGGCCACTAGACAGCTTGCCAGACGTTTAAACAAAAAACCAGACGTCTAGACGAAAAACCAGACAATTTTCAGACAATAGGTGTCTAGACAGCTTGCCAGACGTCTAGACAGAAAACCAAGTGTCTAATGGAGAAGCTAGACAATTTTCAGACAATAGGCCACTAGACAGCTTGCCAGACGTTTAAACAAAAAACCAGACGTCTAGACGAAAAACCAGACAATTTTCAGACAATAGGTGTCTAGACAGCTTGCCAGACGTCTAGACAGAAAACCAAGTGTCTAATCGAGAAGCTAGACAATTTTCAGACAATAGGCCACTAGACAGCTTGCCAGACGTTTAAACAAAAAACTAGACGTCTAGACGAAAAACTAGACATTTTTGAGACAATCGGCGTCTAGACAGCTTGCCAGACGTCTAGACAGAAAACCAGACGAGTAGAGGAAAAATCATACAATTTTTAGAAAATAAGCGTTTAGACAGAAAATCAGACGTCTAGACAGAAAACCAGACATCTAGACGAAAAACCAGACATATTTCAGACAAAAGACGTCTAGACAGCTTTCCAGACGTCTAGACAGAAAACCAGACATATAGACGAAAAACCAGGCAATTTTCAGACAATAGGCCACTGCACAGATTGCCAGACGTATAAACAAAAAACCAGACGTCCAGACGAAAAACCAGACATATTTCAGACAAAAGTCGTCTAGACAGCTTTCCAGACGTCTAGACAGAAAACCAGACATCTAGACGAAAAACCAGATAATTTTCAGACAATAGGCGTCTAGACAGCTTGCCAGACGTCTAGACAGAAAACCAGACGAATTAAGGGAACACCAGACAATTTTCAGAAAATAAGCGTCTAGACAGCTTGCCAGACATCTAGACAGAAAAGCAGACATATAGACGAAAAACAGACAATTTCTAGACAATAGACGTCTAGAAAGCTTTCAAGACGTCTAGACAGAAAACCAGACGAATAGAGGAAAAATCATACAATTTTCAGAAAATAAGCTTCTAGACAGAAAACCAGACGTCTAGACAGAAAACCAGACATCTAGACAAAAAAGAGACAATTTTCAGACATAAGGCCTCTAGACAGAAAACAGAACGTATGGCAGGAAAACCAAACAATTTTCAGAAAATAAGCGTGTAAACAGCTTACCAGACGTTTAAACAGAAAACCAGACGTCAGGACGAAAAGCCAGACATTTTTCAGACAATAGGCGTCTAGACAGAAAACCAGACGTCTAGAAAGAAAAGCAGACGTCTAGACGAAAACCAGAAAATTGTATGACAATAGGCGTCTAGACAGCTTGATAGTGTCTAGACGAAAAAGCAGACAATTTTCAGACAATAGGCCACTAGACAGCTTGCCAGACGTTTAAACAAAAAACCAGACGTCTAGACGAAAAACCAGACAATTTTCAGACAATAGGTGTCTAGACAGCTTGCCAGACGTCTAGACAGAAAACCAAGTGTCTAGACGAGAAGCTAGACAATTTTCAGACAATAGGTGTCTAGACAGCTCGCCAGACGTCTAGACAGAAAACCAGACGTCTAGACGAAAAACCAGACAATTTTCAGACAAAAGGCGTCTAGACAGCTTACCAAGTGTCTAGACGATAAGCCAGACGTCTAGACGAAAAACCAGAAATTTTCAGACAATGGGCGTCTAGACAGATTGCCAAGTGTCTTGTCGAAAACCAGACAATTCTCAGACAGAAGACGTCTAGACAGCAAACCAGACGTCTAGACGATAAACCAGACAGTTTTCAGACAATAAGCGTCTAGACAGGTTTCCAGACGTCTATACTGAAACCAAGACGTATACAAGAAAAACCAGACAATTTTGAGACAAAAGACGTCTAGACAGAAAACCAGACGTCTAGACGAAAAACCAGACAATTTTCAGACAATAGGCGTCTAGACAGGTTTCCAGACGTCTTGACTGAAAACAAGAGGTATACAAGGAAAACCAGACAATTTTCAGACAATAGGCGTCTAGACAGCTTGCCAGACAACTAGACAGAAAACCAGACGAGTAGAGGAAAAATCATACAATTTTCAGAAAATAAGTGTCTAGACAGAAAACCAGACGTCTAGACAGAAAACCAGACATCTAGACGAAAAACCAGACAATTTTCAGACAAAAGACGTCTAGACAGCTTTCCAGACGTCTAGACAGAAAACCAGACATCTAGACGAAAAACCAGGCAATTTTCAGACAATAGGCCACTGCACAGATTGCCAGACGTATAAACAAAAAACCAGACGTCTAGACGAAAAACCAGACATATTTCAGACCAAAGACGTCTAGACAGCTTTCCAGAGGTCTAGACAGAAAACCAGACATCTAGACGAAAAACCCGACAATTTTCAGACAATAGGCGTCAAGACAGCTTGCCAGACGTCTAGACAGAAAACCAGACGAATAAAGGGAACACCAGACAATTTTCAGAAAATAAGCGTCTAGACAGCTTGCCAGACATCTAGACAGAAAAGCAGACGTATAGACGAAAAACAGACAATTTCTAGACAATAGGCGTCTAGACAGGTTTCCAGACGTCTAGACAGAAAACCAGACGTCTGGACGAAAAGCAAGACATTTTTGAGACAATAGGCGTCTAGACAGCTTTCCAGACGTCTAGACAGAAAACCAGACGAATAGAGGAAAAATCATACAATTTTCAGAAAATAAGCGTCTAGACAGAAAACCAGACGTCTAGACAGAAAACCAAACATCTAGACAAAAAAGAGACAATTTTCAGACATAAGGCGTTTAGACAGCTTTCCAAGTGTCTAGACGAAAAACCAGACAATTTTCAGACAAAAGACGTCTAGACAGCTTTCCAGACGCCTAGACAGAAAACCAGACGTCTAGACGAAAAACCAGACAATTTTCAGACAAAAACGTCTAGACAAATTGCCAGACGTCTAGACAGAAAACAGAACGTATGGCAGGAAAACCAAACAATTTTCAGAAAATAAGCGTGTAAACAGCTTACCAGACGTCTAAACAGAAAACCAGACGTCTGGACGAAAAGCCAGACAGTTTTCAGACAATAGGCGTCTAGACAGCTTGCCAAGTGTCTTGTTGAAAACCAGACAATTTTCAGACAAAAGACGTCTAGACAGAAAACCAGACGTCTGGACGAAAAGCCAGACATTTTTCTGACAATAGGCGTCTAGACAGCTTGCCAAGTGTCTTGTCAAAAACCAGACAATTTTCGGACAAAAGACGTCTAGACAGAAAACCAGACGTCTAGACAAAAACCAGACAATTTTCAGACAATAAGTGTCTAGACAGCTTGCCAGACGTCTAGACAGAAAACCAGACGTCTAGACGATAAACCAGACGAGTATAGAAAAAATCATACAATTTTCAGAAAATAAGCGTCTTGACAGAAAACCAGACGTCTAGAAAGAAAAGCAGACGTCTAGACGAAAACCAGACAATTCTATGACAATAGGCGTCTAGACAGCTTGCCAAGTGTCTAGACGAAAAAGCAGACAATTTTCAGACAATAGGCCACTGGACAGCTTGCCAGACGTTTAAACAAAAAACCAGACGTCTAGACGAAAAACCAGACAATTTTCAGACAATAGGTGTATAGACAGCTTGCCAGACGTCTAGACAAAAAACCAAGTGTCTAGACGAGAAGCTAGACAATTTTCAGACAATAGGTGTCTAGACAGCTCGCCAGACGTCTTGACAGAAAACCAGACGTCTAGACGAAAAACCAGACAATTTTCATACAAAAACGTCTATACAGCTTGCCAGACGTCTATACAGAAAACCAGACGTCTGGACAAAAAGCCAGACATTTTTCAGACAATAGGCGTCTAGACAGCTTACCAAGTGTCTAGACGATAAGCCAGACGTCTAGACGAAAAACCAGAAATTTTCAGACAATGGGTGACTAGACAGCTTGCCAAGTGTCTTGTCGAAAACCAGACAATTTTTAGACAGAAGACGTCTAGACAGCAAACCAGACGTCTAGACGATAAACCAGACAGTTTTCAGACAATAGGCATCTAGACAGGTTTCCAGACGTCTATACTGAAACCAAGACGTATACAAGAACAATCAGACAATTTTCAGACAATAGGCGTCTAGACAGCTTGCCAGACGTCTAGACAGAAAACCAGACAAGTAGAGGAAAAATCATACAATTTTCAGAAAATAAGCGTCTAGACGAAAAACCAGAAATTTTCAGACCATAGGCGTCTAGACAGCTTGCCAAGTGTCTTGTCAAAAACCAGACAATTTTCAGACAAAAGACGTCTAGACAGAAAACCAGACGTCTAGACGAAAAACCAGACAATTTTCAGACAATAGGCGTCTAGACAGGTTTCCAGACGTCTTGACTGAAAACAAGAGGTATACAAGGAAAACCAGACAATTTTCAGACAATAGGCGTTTAGACAGCATGCCAGACAACTAGACAGAAAACCAGACGAGTAGAGGAAAAATCATACAATTTTCAGAAAATAAGTGTCTAGACAGAAAACCAGACGTCTAGACAGAAAACCAGACATCTAGACGAAAAACCAGACAATTTTCAGACAAAAGACGTCTAGACAGCTTTCCAGACGTCTAGACAGAAAACCAGACATCTAGACGAAAAATAGACACTTTTCAGACATAAGACGTCTAGACAGCTTTCCAGACGTCTAGACGAAAAACCAGACAATTTTCAGACAATAGGCCACTACACAGCTTGCCAGACTTTTAAACAAAAAACCAGACGTCTAGACGAAAAACCAGACAATTTTCAGGCAATGGGTGTCTAGACAGCTTGCCAGACGTCTAGACAGAAAACCTGACGTCTAGACAGAAAACCAAGTGTCTAGACGAGAAACTAGACAATTTTCAGACAATAGGTGTCTAGACAGCTTGCCAGACGTCTACACAGAAATCCAGACGTCTAGACGAAAAACCAGACAATTTTCAGACGAAAACGTCTGGACAGCTTCCCAGACGTCTAGACAGATAACCAAACGTATTGAAGGAAAACCAAACAATTTTCAGAAAATAAGCGTCTAAACAGCTTACCAGAAGTCTAGACAGAAAACCAGACGTCTGGACGAAAAGCCAGACATTTTTTAGACAATAAGTGTCTAGACAGCTTGCCAGACGTCTAGACAGAAAACCAGACGTCTAGACGAAAAACCAGACGAGTAGAGGAAAAATTATACAATTTTACAAAAAAAAAAGCGTCCAGACAGAAAACCAGACGTCTAGAAAGAAAAGAAGACGTCTAGACGAAAACCAGACAATTCTATGACAATAGGCGTCTAGACAGCTTGCCAAGTGTCTAGACGAAAAAGCAGACAATTTTCAGACAATAGGCCACTAGACAGCTTGCCAGACGTTTAAACAAAAAACCAGACGTCTACACGAAAAACCAGACAATTTTCAGACAATAGGTGTCTAGACAGCTTGCCAGACGTCTAGACAGAAAACCAAGTGTCTAGACGAGAAGCTAGACAATTTTGAGACAATAGGTGTCTAGACAGCTCGCCAGACGTCTAGACAGAAAACCAGACGTCTAGACGAAAAACCAGACAATTTTCAGACAAAAACGTCTATACAGCTTGCCAGACGTCTATACAGAAAACCAGACGTCTGGACAAAAAGCCAGACATTTTACAGACAATAGGCGTCTAGACAGC
The DNA here is from genome assembly GCA_916610825.1 of Haliclystus octoradiatus. NCBI lineage: Eukaryota > Metazoa > Cnidaria > Staurozoa > Stauromedusae > Haliclystidae > Haliclystus > Haliclystus octoradiatus. The sequence goes on from OU744453.1 coordinate 11,207,196, forward strand.
TTACCAAGTGTCTAGACGATAAGCCAGACGTCTAGACGAAAAACCAGAAATTTTCAGACAATGGGCGACTAGACAGCTTGCCAAGTGTCTTGTCGAAAACCAGACAATTTTCAGACAGAAGACGTCTAGACAGAAAACCAGACGTCTGGACGAAAAGCCAGACATTTTTCTGACAATAGGCGTCTAGACAGCTTGCCAAGTGTCTTGTCGAAAACCAGACAATTTTCAGACAAAAGACGTCTAGACAGAAAACCAGACGTCTGGACGAAAAGCCAGACATTTTTCTGACAATAGGCGTCTAGACAGCTTGCCAAGTGTTTTGTCAAAAACCAGACAATTTTCAGACAAAAGACGTCTAGACAGAAAACCAGACGTCTAGACGAAAAACCAGACAATTTTCAGACAATAGACGTCTAGACAGCTTGCCAAGTGTCTTGTCGAAAACCAGACAATTTTCAGACAAAAGACGTCTAGACAGAAAACCAGACGTCTAGACGAAAATCCAGACAATTTTCAGACAATAGGCGTGTAGACAGGTTTCCAGACGTGTAGACTGAAAACAAGAAGTATACAAGGAAAACCAGACAATTTTCAGACAATAGGCGTCTAGACAGCTTGCCAGACGTCTAGGCAGAAAACCAGACGTCTAGACGAAAATCCCGACAATTTTCAGACAATAGGCGTCTAGACAGGTTTCCAGACGTCTAGACAGAAAACCAGACGTCTGGACGAAAAGCAAGACATTTTTGAGACAATAGGCGTCTAGACAGCTTGTCAGACGTCTAGACAGAAAACCAGACCAGTGGAGGAAAAATCATACAATTTTCAGAAAATAAGCGTTTAGACAGAAAATCAGACGTCTAGACAGAAAACCAGACATCTAGACGAAAAACCAGACATATTTCAGACAAAAGACGTCTAGACAGCTTTCCAGACGTCTAGACAGAAAACCAGACATCTAGACGAAAAACCAGGCAATTTTCAGACAATAGGCCACTGCTCAGATTGCCAGACGTATAAACAAAAAACCAGACGTCTAGACGAAAAACCAGACATATTTCAGACAAAAACGTCTAGACAAATTGCCAGACGTCTAGACAGAAAACAGAACGTATGGCAGGAAAACCAAACAATTTTCAGAAAATAAGCGTGTAAACAGCTTACCAGACGTCTAAACAGAAAACCAGACGTCTGGACGAAAAGCCAGACAGTTTTCAGACAATAGGCGTCTAGACAGCTTGCCAAGTGTCTTGTTGAAAACCAGACAATTTTCAGACAAAAAACGTCTAGACAGAAAACCAGAAGTCTGGACAAAAAGCCAGACATTTTTCTGACAATAGGCGTCTAGACAGCTTGCCAAGTGTCTTGTCAAAAACCAGACAATTTTCAGACAAAAGACGTCTAGACAGAAAACCAGACGTCTAGACAAAAACCAGACAATTTTCAGACAATAAGTGTCTAGACAGCTTGCCAGACGTCTAGACAGAAAACCAGACGTCTAGACGAAAAACCAGACGAGTAGAGAAAAAATCATACAATTTTCAGAAAATAAGCGTCTTGACAGAAAACCAGACGTCTAGAAAGAAAAGCAGACGTCTAGACGAAAACCAGACAATTCTATGACTATAGGCGTCTAGACAGCTTGCCAAGTGTCTAGACGAAAAAGCAGACAATTTTCAGACAATAGGCCACTGGACAGCTTGCCAGACGTTTAAACAAAAAACCAGACGTCTAGACGAAAAACCAGACAATTTTCAGACAATAGGTGTCTAGACAGCTTGCCAGACGTCTAGACAGAAAACCAAGTGTCTAGACGAGAAGCTAGACAATTTTCAGACAATAGGTGTTTAGACAGCTCGCCAGACGTCTAGACAGAAAACCAGACGTCTAGACGAAAAAACAGACAATTTTCAGACAAAAACGTCTATACAGCTTGCCAGACGTCTATACAGAAAACCAGACGTCTGGACTAAAAGCCAGACATTTTTCAGACAATAGATGTCTAGACAGCTTACCAAGTGTCTAGACGATAAGCCAGACGTCTAGACGAAAAACCAGAAATTTTCAGACAATGGGTGACTAGACAGCTTGCTAGACGTCTAGACAGAAAACCAGACGAATTAAGGGAACACCAGACAATTTTCAGAAAATAAGCGTCTAGACAGCTTGCCAGACATCTAGACAGAAAAGCAGACATATAGACGAAAAACCAGACAATTTTCAGACAATAGGCGTCTAGACAGCTTGCCAGACGTCTAGACAGAAAACCAGACGAATTAAGGGAACACCAGACAATTTTCAGAAAATAAGCGTCTAGACAGCTTGCCAGACATCTAGACAGAAAAGCAGACATATAGACGAAAAACAGACAATTTCTAGACAATAGACGTCTAGAAAGCTTTCAAGACGTCTAGACAGAAAACCAGACGAATAGAGGAAAAATCATACAATTTTCAGAAAATAAGCGTCTAGACAGAAAACCAGACGTCTAGACAGAAAACCAGACATCTAGACAAAAAAGAGACAATTTTCAGACATAAGGCGTCTAGACAGAAAACAGAACGTATGGCAGGAAAACCAAACAATTTTCAGAAAATAAGCGTGTAAACAGCTTACCAGACGTCTAAACAGAAAACCAGACGTCAGGACGAAAAGCCAGACATTTTTCAGACAATAGGCGTCTAGACAGAAAACCAGACGTCTAGAAAGAAAAGCAGACGTCTAGACGAAAACCAGAAAATTGTATGACAATAGGCGTCTAGACAGCTTGATAGTGTCTAGACGAAAAAGCAGACAATTTTCAGACAATAGGCCACTAGACAGCTTGCCAGACGTTTAAACAAAAAACCAGACGTCTAGACGAAAAACCAGACAATTTTCAGACAATAGGTGTCTAGACAGCTTGCCAGACGTCTAGACAGAAAACCAAGTGTCTAGACGAGAAGCTAGACAATTTTAAGACAATAGGTGTCTAGACAGCTCGCCAGACGTCTAGACAGAAAACCAGACGTCTAGACGAAAAACCAGACAATTTTCAGACAAAAGGCGTCTAGACAGCTTACCAAGTGTCTAGACGATAAGCCAGACGTCTAGACGAAAAACCAGAAATTTTCAGACAATGGGCGTCTAGACAGCTTGCCAAGTGTCTTGTCGAAAACCAGACAATTTTCAGACAGAAGACGTCTAGACAGCAAACCAGACGTCTAGACGATAAACCAGAAAGTTTTCAGACAATAGGCGTCTAGACAGGTTTCCAGACGTCTGTACTGAAACCAAGACGTATACAAGAAAAATCAGACAATTTTCAGACAATAGGCGTCTAGACAGCTTGCCAGACGTCTAGACTGAAAACCAGACAAGTAGAGGAAAAATCATACAATTTTCAGAAAATAAGCGTCTAGACGAAAAACCAGAAATTTTCAGACCATAGGTGTCTAGACAGCTTGCCAAGTGTCTTGTCAAAAACCAGACAATTTTGAGACAAAAGACGTCTAGACAGAAAACCAGACGTCTAGACGAAAAACCAGACAATTTTCAGACAATAGGCGTCTAGACAGGTTTCCAGACGTCTTGACTGAAAACATGAGGTATACAAGGAAAACCAGACAATTTTCAGACAATAGGCGTCTAGACAGCTTGCCAGACAACTAGACAGAAAACCAGACGAGTAGAGGAAAAATCATACAATTTTCAGAAAATAAGTGTCTAGACAGAAAACCAGACGTCTAGACAGAAAACCAGACATCTAGACGAAAAACCAGACAATTTTCAGACAAAAGACGTCTAGACAGCTTTCCAGACGTCTAGACAGAAAACCAGACATCTAGACGAAAAACCAGGCAATTTTCAGACAATAGGCCACTGCACAGATTGCCAGACGTATAAACAAAAAACCAGACGTCTAGACGAAAAACCAGACATGTTTCAGACCAAAGACGTCTAGACAGCTTTCCAGAGGTCTAGACAGAAAACCAGACATCTAGACGAAAAACCCGACAATTTTTAAAAACAATAGGCGTCAAGACAGCTTGCCAGACGTCTAGACAGAAAACCAGACGAATAAAGGGAACACCAGACAATTTTCAGAAAATAAGCGTCTAGACAGCTTGCCAGACATCTAGACAGAAAAGCAGACGTATAGACGAAAAACAGACAATTTCTAGACAATAGGCGTCTAGACAGGTTTCCAGACGTCTAGACAGAAAACCAGACGTCTGGACGAAAAGCAAGACATTTTTGAGACAATAGGCGTCTAGACAGCTTTCCAGACGTCTAGACAGAAAACCAGACGAATAGAGGAAAAATCATACAATTTTCAGAAAATAAGCGTCTAGACAGAAAACCAGACGTCTAGACAGAAAACCAGACATCTAGACAAAAAAGAGACAATTTTCAGACATAAGGCGTTTAGACAGCTTTCCAAGTGTCTAGACGAAAAACCAGACAATTTTCAGACAAAAGACGTCTAGACAGCTTTCCAGACGCCTAGACAGAAAACCAGACGTCTAGACGAAAAACCAGACAATTTTCAGACAAAAACGTCTAGACAAATTGCCAGACGTCTAGACAGAAAACAGAACGTATGGCAGGAAAACCAAACAATTTTCAGAAAATAAGCGTGTAAACAGCTTACCAGACGTCTAAACAGAAAACCAGACGTCTGGACGAAAAGCCAGACAGTTTTCAGACAATAGGCGTCTAGACAGCTTGCCAAGTGTCTTGTTGAAAACCAGACAATTTTCAGACAAAAGACGTCTAGACAGAAAACCAGACGTCTGGACGAAAAGCCAGACATTTTTCTGACAATAGGCGTCTAGACAGCTTGCCAAGTGTCTTGTCAAAAACCAGACAATTTTCAGACAAAAGAGGTCTAGACAGAAAACCAGACGTCTAGACAAAAACCAGACAATTTTCAGACAATAAGTGTCTAGACAGCTTGCCAGACGTCTAGACAGAAAACCAGACGTCTAGACGATAAACCAGACGAGTATAGAAAAAATCATACAATTTTCAGAAAATAAGCGTCTTGACAGAAAACCAGACGTCTAGAAAGAAAAGCAGACGTCTAGACGAAAACCAGACAATTCTATGACAATAGGCGTCTAGACAGCTTGCCAAGTGTCTAGACGAAAAAGCAGACAATTTTCAGACAATAGGCCACTGGACAGCTTGCCAGACGTTTAAACAAAAAACCAGACGTCTAGACGAAAAACCAGACAATTTTCAGACAATAGGTGTATAGACAGCTTGCCAGACGTCTAGACAAAAAACCAAGTGTCTAGACGAGAAGCTAGACAATTTTCAGACAATAGGTGTCTAGACAGCTCGCCAGACGTCTAGACAGAAAACCAGACGTCTAGACGAAAAACCAGACAATTTTCATACAAAAACGTCTATACAGCTTGCCAGACGTCTATACAGAAAACCAGACGTCTGGACAAAAAGCCAGACATTTTTCAGACAATAGGCGTCTAGACAGCTTACCAAGTGTCTAGACAGAAAACAAGACGTCTGGACGAAAAGCCAGACATTTTTCTGACAATAGGCGTCTAGACAGCTTGCCAAGTGTCTTGTCAAAAACCAGACAATTTTCAGACAAAAGACGTCTAGACAGAAAACCAGACGTCTAGACGAAAAACCAGACAATTTTCAGACAATAGACGTCTAGACAGCTTGCCAAGTGTCTTGTCAAAAACCAGACAATTTTCAGACAAAAGACGTCTAGACAGAAAACCAGACGTCTAGACGAAAATCCAGACAATTTTCAGACAACAGGCGTGTAGACAGGTTTCCAGACGTCTAGACTGAAAACAAGAAGTATACAAGGAGAACCAGACAATTTTCAGACAATAGGCGTCTAGACAGCTTGCCAGACGTCTAGACAGAAAACCAGACGTCTAGACCAAAATCTCGACAATTTTCAGACAATAGGCGTCTAGACAGGTTTCCAGACGTCTAGACAGAAAACCAGACATCTAGACGAAAAACCAGACATATTTCAGACAAAAGACGTCTAGACAGCTTTCCAGACGTCTAGACAGAAAACCAGACATCTAGACGAAAAACCAGGCAATTTTCAGACAATAGGCCACTGCACAGATTGCCAGACGTATAAACAAAAAAACAGACGTCTAGACGAAAAACCAGACATATTTCAGACAAAAGACGTCTAGACAGCTTTCCAGACGTCTAGACAGAAAACCAGACATCTAGACGAAAAACCAGACAATTTTCAAACAATAGGCGTCTAGACAGCTTGCCAGACGTCTAGACAGAAAACCAGACGAATAGAGGGAACACCGGACAATTTTCAGAAAATAAGCGTCTAGACAGCTTGCCAGACATCTAGACAGAAAAGCAGACGTATAGACGAAAAACAGACAATTTCTAGACAATAGACGTCTAGACAGAAAACCAGACGAATAGAGGAAAAATCATACAATTTTCAGAAAATAAGCGTCTAGACAGAAAACCAGACGTCGAGACAGAAAACCAGACATCTAGACAAAAAAGAGACAATTTTCAGACATAAGGCGTCTAGACAGCTTTCCAAGTGTCTTGTCAAAAACCAGACAATTTTCAGACAAAAGACGTCTAGACAGAAAACCAGACGTCTAGACGAAAAACCAGACAATTTTCAGACAATAGACGTCTAGACAGCTTGCCAAGTGTCTTGTCAAAAACCAGACAATTTTCAGACAATAGGCGTCTAGACAGCTTGCCAGACGTCTAGACAGAAAACAGAACGTATCGCAGGAAAACCAAACAATTTTCGGAAAATAAGCGTGTAAACAGCTTACCAGACGTCTAAACAGAAAACCAGACGTCTGGACGAAAAGCCAGACATTTTTCAGACAATAGGCGTCTAGACAGCTTGCCAAGTGTCTTGTCGAAAACCAGACAATTTTCAGACAAAAGACGTCTAGACAGAAAACCAGACGTCTGGACGAAAAGCCAGACATTTTTCTGACAATAGGCGTCTAGACAGCTTGCCAGACGTCTAGACAGAAAACCAGACGTCTAGAAAGAAAAGCAGACGTCTAAACGAAAACCAGACAATTCTATGACAATAGGCGTCTAGACAGCTTGCTAGTGTCTAGACCAAAAAGCAGACAATTTTCAGACAATAGGCCACTAGACAGCTTGCCAGACGTTTAAACAAAAAACCAGACGTCTAGACGAAAAACCAGACAATTTTCAGACAATAGGTGTCTAGACAGCTTGCCAGACGTCTAGACAGAAAACCAAGTGTCTAATCGAGAAGCTAGACAATTTTCAGACAATAGGCCACTAGACAGCTTGCCAGACGTTTAAACAAAAAACCAGACGTCTAGACGAAAAACCAGACATTTTTGAGACAATCGGCGTCTAGACAGCTTGCCAGACGTCTAGACAGAAAACCAGACGAGTAGAGGAAAAATCATACAATTTTTAGAAAATAAGCGTTTAGACAGAAAATCAGACGTCTAGACGATAAACCAGACGAGTATAGAAAAAATCATACAATTTTCAGAAAATAAGCGTCTTGACAGAAAACCAGACGTCTAGACAAAAACCAGACAATTTTCAGCCAATAAGTGTCTAGACAGCTTGCCAGACGTCTAGACAGAAAACCAGACGTCTAGACGATAAACCAGACGAGTATAGAAAAAATCATACAATTTTCAGAAAATAAGCGTCTTGACAGAAAACCAGACGTCTAGAAAGAAAAGCAGACGTCTAGACGAAAACCAGACAATTCTATGACAATAGGCGTCTAGACAGCTTGCCAAGTGTCTAGACGAAAAAGCAGACAATTTTCAGACAATAGGCCACTGGACAGCTTGCCAGACGTTTAAACAAAAAACCAGACGTCTAGACGAAAAACCAGACAATTTTCAGACAATAGGTGTATAGACAGCTTGCCAGACGTCTAGACAAAAAACCAAGTGTCTAGACGAGAAGCTAGACAATTTTCAGACAATAGGTGTCTAGACAGCTCGCCAGACGTCTAGACAGAAAACCAGACGTCTAGACGAAAAACCAGACAATTTTCATACAAAAACGTCTATACAGCTTGCCAGACGTCTATACAGAAAACCAGACGTCTGGACAAAAAGCCAGACATTTTTCAGACAATAGGCGTCTAGACAGCTTACCAAATGTCTAGACAGAAAACAAGACGTCTGGACAAAAAGCCAGACAATTTTCAGACAATAGGCGTCTAGACAGCTTGCCAAGTGTCTTGTCAAAAACCAGACAATTTTCAGACAAAAGACGTCTAGACAGAAAACCAGACGTCTAGACGAAAAACCAGACAATTTTCAGACAATAGACGTCTAGACAGCTTGCCAAGTGTCTTGTCAAAAACCAGACAATTTTCAGACAAAAGACGTCTAGACAGAAAACCAGACGTCTAGACAAAATCCAGACAATTTTCAGACAATAGGCGTGTAGACAGGTTTCCAGACGTCTAGACTGAAAACAAGAAGTATACAAGGAAAACCAGACAATTTTCAGACAATAGGCGTCTAGACAGCTTGCCAGACGTCTAGACAGAAAACCAGACGTCTAGACCAAAATCTCGACAATTTTCAGACAATAGGCGTCTAGACAGGTTTCCAGACGTCTAGACAGAAAACCAGACATCTAGACGAAAAACCAGACATATTTCAGACAAAAGACGTCTAGACAGCTTTCCAGACGTCTAGACAGAAAACCAGACATCTAGACGAAAAACAAGGCAATTTTCAGACAATAGGCCACTGCACAGATTGCCAGACGTATAAACAAAAAAACAGACGTCTAGACGAAAAACCAGACATATTTCAGACAAAAGACGTCTAGACAGCTTTCCAGACGTCTAGACAGAAAACCAGACATCTAGACGAAAAACCAGACAATTTTCAAACAATAGGCGTCTAGACAGCTTGCCAGACGTCTAGACAGAAAACCAGACGAATAGAGGGAACACCGGACAATTTTCAGAAAATAAGCGTCTAGACAGCTTGCCAGACATCTAGACAGAAAAGCAGACGTATAGACGAAAAACAGACAATTTCTAGACAATAGACGTCTAGACAGAAAACCAGACGAATAGAGGAAAAATCATACAATTTTCAGAAAATAAGCGTCTAGACAGAAAACCAGACGTCGAGACAGAAAACCAGACATCTAGACAAAAAAGAGACAATTTTCAGACATAAGGCGTCTAGACAGCTTTCCAAGTGTCTAGACGAAAAACCAGACAATTTTCAGACAAAAGACGTCTAGACAGCTTTCTAGACGCCTAGACAGAAAACCAGACGTCTAGACGAAAAACCAGACAATTTTCAGACAAAAACGTCTAGACAAATTGCCAGACGTCTAGACAGAAAACAGAACGTATCGCAGGAAAACCAAACAATTTTCGGAAAAGAAGCGTGTAAACAGCTTACCAGACGTCTAAACAGAAAACCAGACGTCTGGACGAAAAGCCAGACATTTTTCAGACAATAGGCGTCTAGACAGCTTGCCAAGTGTCTTGTCGAAAACCAGACAATTTTCAGACAAAAGACGTCTAGACAGAAAACCAGACGTCTGGACGAAAAGCCAGACATTTTTCTGACAATAGGCGTCTAGACAGCTTGCCAGACGTCTAGACAGAAAACCAGACGTCTAGAAAGAAAAGCAGACGTCTAAACGAAAACCAGACAATTCTATGACAATAGGCGTCTAGACAGCTTGCTAGTGTCTAGACCAAAAAGCAGACAATTTTCAGACAATAGGCCACTAGACAGCTTGCCAGACGTTTAAACAAAAAACCAGACGTCTAGACGAAAAACCAGACAATTTTCAGACAATAGGTGTCTAGACAGCTTGCCAGACGTCTAGACAGAAAACCAAGTGTCTAATCGAGAAGCTAGACAATTTTCAGACAATAGGCCACTAGACAGCTTGCCAGACGTTTAAACAAAAAACCAGACGTCTAGACGAAAAACTAGACATTTTTGAGACAATCGGCGTCTAGACAGCTTGCCAGACGTCTAGACAGAAAACCAGACGAGTAGAGGAAAAATCATACAATTTTTAGAAAATAAGCGTTTAGACAGAAAATCAGACGTCTAGACAGAAAACCAGACATCTAGACGAAAAACCAGACATATTTCAGACAAAAGACGTCTAGACAGCTTTCCAGACGTCTAGACAGAAAACCAGACATATAGACGAAAAACCAGGCAATTTTCAGACAATAGGCCACTGCACAGATTGCCAGACGTATAAACAAAAAACCAGACGTCCAGACGAAAAACCAGACATATTTCAGACAAAAGTCGTCTAGACAGCTTTCCAGACGTCTAGACAGAAAACCAGACATCTAGACGAAAAACCAGATAATTTTCAGACAATAGGCGTCTAGACAGCTTGCCAGACGTCTAGACAGAAAACCAGACGAATTAAGGGAACACCAGACAATTTTCAGAAAATAAGCGTCTAGACAGCTTGCCAGACGTCTAGACAGAAAACCAGACGAATTAAGGGAACACCAGACAATTTTCAGAAAATAAGCGTCTAGACAGCTTGCCAGACATCTAGACAGAAAAGCAGACATATAGACGAAAAACAGACAATTTCTAGACAATAGACGTCTAGAAAGCTTTCAAGACGTCTAGACAGAAAACCAGACGAATAGAGGAAAAATCATACAATTTTCAGAAAATAAGCGTCTAGACAGAAAACCAGACGTCTAGACAGAAAACCAGACATCTAGACAAAAAAGAGACAATTTTCAGACATAAGGCGTCTAGACAGAAAACAGAACGTATGGCAGGAAAACCAAACAATTTTCAGAAAATAAGCGTGTAAACAGCTTACCAGACGTCTAAACAGAAAACCAGACGTCAGGACGAAAAGCCAGACATTTTTCAGACAATAGGCGTCTAGACAGAAAACCAGACGTCTAGAAAGAAAAGCAGACGTCTAGACGAAAACCAGAAAATTGTATGACAATAGGCGTCTAGACAGCTTGATAGTGTCTAGACGAAAAAGCAGACAATTTTCAGACAATAGGCCACTAGACAGCTTGCCAGACGTTTAAACAAAAAACCAGACGTCTAGACGAAAAACCAGACAATTTTCAGACAATAGGTGTCTAGACAGCTTGCCAGACGTCTAGACAGAAAACCAAGTGTCTAGACGAGAAGCTAGACAATTTTCAGACAATAGGTGTCTAGACAGCTCGCCAGACGTCTAGACAGAAAACCAGACGTCTAGACGAAAAACCAGACAATTTTCAGACAAAAGGCGTCTAGACAGCTTACCAAGTGTCTAGACGATAAGCCAGACGTCTAGACGAAAAACCAGAAATTTTCAGACAATGGGCGTCTAGACAGATTGCCAAGTGTCTTGTCGAAAACCAGACAATTCTCAGACAGAAGACGTCTAGACAGCAAACCAGACGTCTAGACGATAAACCAGAAAGTTTTCAGACAATAGGCGTCTAGACAGGTTTCCAGACGTCTGTACTGAAACCAAGACGTATACAAGAAAAATCAGACAATTTTCAGACAATAGGCGTCTAGACAGCTTGCCAGACGTCTAGACTGAAAACCAGACAAGTAGAGGAAAAATCATACAATTTTCAGAAAATAAGCGTCTAGACGAAAAACCAGAAATTTTCAGACCATAGGTGTCTAGACAGCTTGCCAAGTGTCTTGTCAAAAACCAGACAATTTTCAGACAAAAGACGTCTAGACAGAAAACCAGACGTCTAGACGAAAAACCAGACAATTTTCAGACAATAGGCGTCTAGACAGGTTTCCAGACGTCTTGACTGAAAACAAGAGGTATACAAGGAAAACCAGACAATTTTCAGACAATAGGCGTCTAGACAGCTTGCCAGACAACTAGACAGAAAACCAGACGAGTAGAGGAAAAATCATACAATTTTCAGAAAATAAGTGTCTAGACAGAAAACCAGACGTCTAGACAGAAAACCAGACATCTAGACGAAAAACCAGACAATTTTCAGACAAAAGACGTCTAGACAGCTTTCCAGACGTCTAGACAGAAAACCAGACATCTAGACGAAAAACCAGGCAATTTTCAGACAATAGGCCACTGCACAGATTGCCAGACGTATAAACAAAAAACCAGACGTCTAGACGAAAAACCAGACATATTTCAGACCAAAGACGTCTAGACAGCTTTCCAGAGGTCTAGACAGAAAACCAGACATCTAGACGAAAAACCCGACAATTTTCAGACAATAGGCGTCAAGACAGCTTGCCAGACGTCTAGACAGAAAACCAGACGAATAAAGGGAACACCAGACAATTTTCAGAAAATAAGCGTCTAGACAGCTTGCCAGACATCTAGACAGAAAAGCAGACGTATAGACGAAAAACAGACAATTTCTAGACAATAGGCGTCTAGACAGGTTTCCAGACGTCTAGACAGAAAACCAGACGTCTGGACGAAAAGCAAGACATTTTTGAGACAATAGGCGTCTAGACAGCTTGCCAGACGTCTAGACAGAAAACCAGACGAATAGAGGAAAAATCATACAATTTTCAGAAAATAAGCGTCTAGACAGAAAACCAGACGTCTAGACAGAAAACCAGACATCTAGACAAAAAAGAGACAATTTTCAGACATAAGGCGTTTAGACAGCTTTCCAAGTGTCTAGACGAAAAACCAGACAATTTTCAGACAAAAGACGTCTAGACAGCTTTCCAGACGCCTAGACAGAAAACCAGACGTCTAGACGAAAAACCAGACAATTTTCAGACAAAAACGTCTAGACAAATTGCCAGACGTCTAGACAGAAAACAGAACGTATGGCAGGAAAACCAAACAATTTTCAGAAAATAAGCGTGTAAACAGCTTACCAGACGTCTAAACAGAAAACCAGACGTCTGGACGAAAAGCCAGACAGTTTTCAGACAATAGGCGTCTAGACAGCTTGCCAAGTGTCTTGTTGAAAACCAGACAATTTTCAGACAAAAGACGTCTAGACAGAAAACCAGACGTCTGGACGAAAAGCCAGACATTTTTCTGACAATAGGCGTCTAGACAGCTTGCCAAGTGTCTTGTCAAAAACCAGACAATTTTCAGACAAAAGACGTCTAGACAGAAAACCAGACGTCTAGACAAAAACCAGACAATTTTCAGACAATAAGTGTCTAGACAGCTTGCCAGACGTCTAGACAGAAAACCAGACGTCTAGACGATAAACCAGACGAGTATAGAAAAAATCATACAATTTTCAGAAAATAAGCGTCTTGACAGAAAACCAGACGTCTAGAAAGAAAAGCAGACGTCTAGACGAAAACCAGACAATTCTATGACAATAGGCGTCTAGACAGCTTGCCAAGTGTCTAGACGAAAAAGCAGACAATTTTCAGACAATAGGCCACTGGACAGCTTGCCAGACGTTTAAACAAAAAACCAGACGTCTAGACGAAAAACCAGACAATTTTCAGACAATAGGTGTATAGACAGCTTGCCAGACGTCTAGACAAAAAACCAAGTGTCTAGACGAGAAGCTAGACAATTTTCAGACAATAGGTGTCTAGACAGCTCGCCAGACGTCTAGACAGAAAACCAGACGTCTAGACGAAAAACCAGACAATTTTCATACAAAAACGTCTATACAGCTTGCCAGACGTCTATACAGAAAACCAGACGTCTGGACAAAAAGCCAGACATTTTTCAGACAATAGGCGTCTAGACAGCTTACCAAGTGTCTAGACGATAAGCCAGACGTCTAGACGAAAAACCAGAAATTTTCAGACAATGGGTGACTAGACAGCTTGCCAAGTGTCTTGTCGAAAACCAGACAATTTTTAGACAGAAGACGTCTAGACAGCAAACCAGACGTCTAGACGATAAACCAGACAGTTTTCAGACAATAGGCATCTAGACAGGTTTCCAGACGTCTATACTGAAACCAAGACGTATACAAGAACAATCAGACAATTTTCAGACAATAGGCGTCTAGACAGCTTGCCAGACGTCTAGACAGAAAACCAGACAAGTAGAGGAAAAATCATACAATTTTTAGAAAATAAGCGTCTAGACGAAAAACCAGAAATTTTCAGACCATAGGCGTCTAGACAGCTTGCCAAGTGTCTTGTCAAAAACCAGACAATTTTCAGACAAAAGACGTCTAGACAGAAAACCAGACGTCTAGACGAAAAACCAGGCAAATTTCAGACAATAGGCGTCTAGACAGGTTTCCAGACGTCTTGACTGAAAACAAGAGGTATACAAGGAAAACCAGACAATTTTCAGACAATAGGCGTTTAGACAGCATGCCAGACAACTAGACAGAAAACCAGACGAGTAGAGGAAAAATCATACAATTTTCAGAAAATAAGTGTCTAGACAGAAAACCAGACGTCTAGACAGAAAACCAGACATCTAGACGAAAAACCAGACAATTTTCAGACAAAAGACGTCTAGACAGCTTTCCAGACGTCTAGACAGAAAACCAGACATCTAGACGAAAAATAGACACTTTTCAGACATAAGACGTCTAGACAGCTTTCCAGACGTCTAGACGAAAAACCAGACAATTTTCAGACAATAGGCCACTACACAGCTTGCCAGACTTTTAAACAAAAAACCAGACGTCTAGACGAAAAACCAGACAATTTTCAGGCAATGGGTGTCTAGACAGCTTGCCAGACGTCTAGACAGAAAACCTGACGTCTAGACAGAAAACCAAGTGTCTAGACGAGAAACTAGACAATTTTCAGACAATAGGTGTCTAGACAGCTTGCCAGACGTCTACACAGAAATCCAGACGTCTAGACGAAAAACCAGACAATTTTCAGACGAAAACGTCTGGACAGCTTCCCAGACGTCTAGACAGATAACCAAACGTATTGAAGGAAAACCAAACAATTTTCAGAAAATAAGCGTCTAAACAGCTTACCAGAAGTCTAGACAGAAAACCAGACGTCTGGACGAAAAGCCAGACATTTTTTAGACAATAAGTGTCTAGACAGCTTGCCAGACGTCTAGACAGAAAACCAGACGTCTAGACGAAAAACCAGACGAGTAGAGGAAAAATTATACAATTTTACAAAAAAAAAAGCGTCCAGACAGAAAACCAGACGTCTAGAAAGAAAAGCAGACGTCTAGACGAAAACCAGACAATTCTATGACAATAGGCGTCTAGACAGCTTGCCAAGTGTCTAGACGAAAAAGCAGACAATTTTCAGACAATAGGCCACTAGACAGCTTGCCAGACGTTTAAACAAAAAACCAGACGTCTACACGAAAAACCAGACAATTTTCAGACAATAGGTGTCTAGACAGCTTGCCAGACGTCTAGACAGAAAACCAAGTGTCTAGACGAGAAGCTAGACAATTTTGAGACAATAGGTGTCTAGACAGCTCGCCAGACGTCTAGACAGAAAACCAGACGTCTAGACGAAAAACCAGACAATTTTCAGACAAAAACGTCTATACAGCTTGCCAGACGTCTATACAGAAAACCAGACGTCTGGACAAAAAGCCAGACATTTTACAGACAATAGGCGTCTAGACAGCTTACCAAGTGTCTAGACGATAAGCCAGACGTCTAGACGAAAAACCAGAAATTTTCAGACAATGGGCGACTAGACAGCTTGCCAAGTGTCTTGTCGAAAACCAGACAATTTTCAGACAGAAGACGTCTAGACAGAAAACCAGACGTCTGGACGAAAAGCCAGACATTTTTCTGACAATAGGCGTCTAGACAGCTTGCCAAGTGTCTTGTCGAAAACCAGACAATTTTCAGACAAAAGACGTCTAGACAGAAAACCAGACGTCTGGACGAAAAGCCAGACATTTTTCTGACAATAGGCGTCTAGACAGCTTGCCAAGTGTATTGTCAAAAACCAGACAATTTTCAGACAAAAGACGTCTAGACAGAAAACCAGACGTCTAGACGAAAAACCAGACAATTTTCAGACAATAGACGTCTAGACAGCTTGCCAAGTGTCTTGTCGAAAACCAGACAATTTTCAGACAAAAGACGTCTAGACAGAAAACCAGACGTCTAGACGAAAATCCAGACAATTTTCAGACAATAGGCGTGTAGACAGGTTTCCAGACGTGTAGACTGAAAACAAGAAGTATACAAGGAAAACCAGACAATTTTCAGACAATAGACGTCTAGACAGCTTGCCAGACGTCTAGGCAGAAAACCAGACGTCTAGACGAAAATCCCGACAATTTTCAGACAATAGGCGTCTAGACAGGTTTCCAGACGTCTAGACAGAAAACCAGACGTCTGGACGAAAAGCAAGACATTTTTGAGACAATAGGCGTCTAGACAGCTTGCCAGACGTCTAGACAGAAAACCAGACCAGTGGAGGAAAAATCATACAATTTTCAGAAAATAAGCGTTTAGACAGAAAATCAGACGTCTAGACAGAAAACCAGACATCTAGACGAAAAACCAGACATATTTCAGACAAAAGACGTCTAGACAGCTTTCCAGACGTCTAGACAGAAAACCAGACATCTAGACGAAAAACCAGGCAATTTTCAGACAATAGGCCACTGCTCAGATTGCCAGACGTATAAACAAAAAACCAGACGTCTAGACGAAAAACCAGACATATTTCAGACAAAAACGTCTAGACAAATTGCCAGACGTCTAGACAGAAAACAGAACGTATGGCAGGAAAACCAAACAATTTTCAGAAAATAAGCGTGTAAACAGCTTACCAGACGTCTAAACAGAAAACCAGACGTCTGGACGAAAAGCCAGACAGTTTTCAGACAATAGGCGTCTAGACAGCTTGCCAAGTGTCTTGTTGAAAACCAGACAATTTTCAGACAAAAAACGTCTAGACAGAAAACCAGAAGTCTGGACAAAAAGCCAGACATTTTTCTGACAATAGGCGTCTAGACAGCTTGCCAAGTGTCTTGTCAAAAACCAGACAATTTTCAGACAAAAGACGTCTAGACAGAAAACCAGACGTCTAGACAAAAACCAGACAATTTTCAGACAATAAGTGTCTAGACAGCTTGCCAGACGTCTAGACAGAAAACCAGACGTCTAGACGAAAAACCAGACGAGTAGAGAAAAAATCATACAATTTTCAGAAAATAAGCGTCTTGACAGAAAACCAGACGTCTAGAAAGAAAAGCAGACGTCTAGACGAAAACCAGACAATTCTATGACAATAGGCGTCTAGACAGCTTGCCAAGTGTCTAGACGAAAAAGCAGACAATTTTCAGACAATAGGCCACTGGACAGCTTGCCAGACGTTTAAACAAAAAACCAGACGTATAGACGAAAAACCAGACAATTTTCAGACAATATTGGTGTCTAGACAGCTTGCCAGACGTCTAGACAGAAAACCAAGTGTCTAGACGAGAAGCTAGACAATTTTCAGACAATAGGTGTCTAGACAGCTCGCCAGACGTCTAGACAGAAAACCAGACGTCTAGACGAAAAAACAGACAATTTTCAGACAAAAACGTCTATACAGCTTGCCAGACGTCTATACAGAAAACCAGACGTCTGGACTAAAAGCCAGACATTTTTCAGACAATAGATGTCTAGACAGCTTACCAAGTGTCTAGACGATAAGCCAGACGTCTAGACGAAAAACCAGAAATTTTCAGACAATGGGTGACTAGACAGCTTGCCAAGTGTCTTGTCGAAAACCAGACAATTTTTAGACAGAAGACGTCTAGACAGCAAACCAGACGTCTAGACGATAAACCAGACAGTTTTCAGACAATAGGCATCTAGACAGGTTTCCAGACGTCTGTACTGAAACCAAGACGTATACAAGAAAAATCAGACAATTTTCAGACAATAGGCGTCTAGACAGCTTGCCAGACGTCTAGACTGAAAACCAGACAAGTAGAGGAAAAATCATACAATTTTCAGAAAATAAGCGTCTAGACGAAAAACCAGAAATTTTCAGACCATAGGCGTCTAGACAGCTTGCCAAGTGTCTTGTCAAAAACCAGACAATTTTCAGACAAAAGACGTCTAGACAGAAAACCAGACGTCTAGACGAAAAACCAGGCAATTTTCAGACAATAGGCGTCTAGACAGGTTGCCAGACGTCTTGACTGAAAACAAGAGGTATACAAGGAAAACCAGACAATTTTCAGACAATAGGCGTTTAGACAGCTTGCCAGACGTCTAGACAGAAAACCAGACGAGTAGAGGAAAAATCATACAATTTTCAGAAAATAAGTGTCTAGACAGAAAACCAGCCGTCTAGACAGAAAACCAGACATCTAGACGAAAAACCAGACAATTTTCAGACAAAAGACGTCTAGACAGCTTTCCAGACGTCTAGACAGAAAACCAGACATCTAGACGAAAAATAGACACTTTTCAGACATAAGACGTCTAGACAGCTTTCCAGACGTCTAGACGAAAAACCAGACAATTTTAAGACAATAGGCCACTACACAGCTTGCCAGACTTTTAAACAAAAAGCCAGACGTCTAGACGAAAAACCAGACAATTTTCAGGCAATGGATGTCTAGACAGCTTGCCAGACGTCTAGACAGAAAACCTGACGTCTAGACAGAAAACTAAGTGTCTAGACGAGAAACTAGACAATTTTCAGACAATAGGTGTCTAGACAGCTTGCCAGACGTCTACACAGAAAACCAGACGTCTAGACGAAAAACCAGACAATTTTCAGACGAAAACGTCTAGACAGCTTCCCAGACGTCTAGACAGATAACCAAACGTATTGAAGGAAAACCAAACAATTTTCAGAAAATAAGCGTCTAAACAGCTTACCAGAAGTCTAGACAGAAAACCAGACGTCTGGACGAAAAGCCAGACATTTTTCAGACAGTAAGTGTCTAGACAGCTTGCCAGACGTCTAGACAGAAAACCAGACGTCTAGACGAAAAACCAGACGAGTAGAGGAAAAATTATACAATTTTATGAAAATAAGCGTCCAGACAGAAAACCAGACGTCTAGAAAGAAAAGCAGACGTCTAGACGAAAACCAGACTATTCTATGACAATAGGCGTCTAGACAGCTTGCCAAGTGTCTAGACGAAAAAGCAGACAATTTGCAGACAATAGGCCACTAGACAGCTTGCCAGACGTTTAAACAAAAAACCAGACGTCTAGACAAAAAACCAGACAATTTTCAGACAATAGGTGTCTAGACAGCTTGCCAGACGTCTAGACAGAAAACCAAGTGTCTAGACGAGAAGCTAGACAATTTTCAGACAATAGGTGTCTAGACAGCTCGCCAGACGTCTAGACAGAAAACCAGACGTCTAGACGAAAAACAAGACAATTTTCAGACAAAAACGTCTATACAGCTTGCCAGACGTCTATACAGAAAACCAGACGTCTGGACAAAAAGCCAGACATTTTACAGACAATAGGCGTCTAGACAGCTTACCAAGTGTCTAGACGATAAGCCAGACGTCTAGACGAAAAACCAGAAATTTTCAGACAATGGGCGACTAGACAGCTTGCCAAGTGTCTTGTCGAAAACCAGACAATTTTCAGACAGAAGACGTCTAGGCAGAAAACCAGACGTCTAGACGAAAATCCTGACAATTTTCAGACAATAGGCGTCTAGACAGGTTTCCAGACGTCTAGACAGAAAACCAGACGTCTGGACGAAAAGCAAGACATTTTTGAGACAATAGGCGTCTAGACAGCTTGCCAGACGTCTAGACAGAAAACCAGACCAGTGGAGGAAAAATCATACAATTTTCAGAAAATAAACGTTTAGACAGAAAATCAGACGTCTAGACAGAAAACCAGACATCTAGACGAAAAACCAGACATATTTCAGACAAAAGACGTCTAGACAGAAAACCAGACATCTAGACGAAAAACCAGGCAATTTTCAGACAATAGGCCACTGCACAGATTGCCAGACGTATAAACAAAAAACCAGAGGTCTAGACGAAAAACCAGACATATTTCAGACAAAAGACGTCTAGACAGCTTTCCAGACGACTAGACAGAAAACCAGACATCTAGACGAAAAACCAGACAATTTTCAGACAATAGGCGTCAAGACAGCTTGCCAGACGTCTAGACAGAAAACCAGACGAATAAAGGGAACACCAGACAATTTTCAGAAAATAAGCGTCTAGACAGCTTGCCAGACATCTAGACAGAAAAGCAGACGTATAGACGAAAAACAGACAATTTCTAGACAATAGACGTCTAGAAAGCTTTCCAGACGTCTAGACAGAAAACCAGACGAATAGAGAAAAAAACCAGACGTCTAGACAGAAAACCAGACATCTAGACAAAAAGAGACAATTTTCAGACATAAGGCGTCTAGACAGCTTTCCAAGTGTCTAGACGAAAAACCAGACAATTTTCAGACAAAAGACGTCTAGACAGCTTTCCAGACGCCTAGACAGAAAACCAGACGTCTAGACGAAAAACCAGACAATTTTCAGACAAAAACGTCTAGACAAATTGCCAGACGTCTAGACAGAAAACAGAACGTATGGCAGGAAAACCAAACAATTTTCAGAAAATAAGCGTGTAAACAGCTTACCAGACGTCTAAACAGAAAACCAGACGTCTGGACGAAAAGCCAGACATTTTTCAGACAATAGGCGTCTAGACAGCTTGCCAAGTGTCTTGTTGAAAACCAGACAATTTTCAGACAAAAGACGTCTAGACAGAAAACCAGACGTCTGGACGAAAAGCCAGACATTTTTCTGACAATAGGCGTCTAGACAGCTTGCCAAGTGTCTTGTCAAAAACCAGACAATTTTCAGACAAAAGACGTCTAGACAGAAAACCAGACTTCTAGACAAAAACCAGACAATTTTCAGACAATAAGTGTCTAGACAGCTTGCCAGACGTCTAGACAGAAAACCAGACGTCTAGACGAAAAACCAGACGAGTAGAGGAAAAATCATACAATTTTCAGAAAATAAGCGTCTTGACAGAAAACCAGACGTCTAGAAAGAAAAGCAGACGTCTAGACGAAAACCAGACAATTCTATGACAATAGGCGTCTAGACAGCTTGCCAAGTGTCTAGACGAAAAAGCAGACAATTTTCAGACAATAGGCCACTGGACATCTTGCCAGACGTTTAAACAAAAAACCAGACGTCTAGACGAAAAACCAGACAATTTTCAGACAATAGGTGTCTAGACAGCTTGCCAGACGTCTAGACAGAAAACCAAGTGTCTAGACGAGAAGCTAGACAATTTTCAGACAATAGGTGTCTAGACAGCTCGCCAGACGTCTAGACAGAAAACCAGACGTCTAGACGAAAAACCAGACAATTTTCAGACAAAAACGTCTATACAGCTTGCCAGACGTCTATACAGAAAACCAGACGTCTGGACTAAAAGCCAGACATTTTTCAGACAATAGGCGTCTAGACAGCTTACCAAGTGTCTAGACGATAAGCCAGACGTCTAGACGAAAAACCAGAAATTTTCAGACAATGGGTGACTAGACAGCTTGCCAAGTGTCTTGTCGAAAACCAGACAATTTTTAGACAGAAGACGTCTAGACAGCAAACCAGACGTCTAGACGATAAACCAGACAGTTTTCAGACAATAGGCGTCTAGACAGGTTTCCAGACGTCTGTACTGAAACCAAGACGTATACAAGAAAAATCAGACAATTTTCAGACAATAGATGTCTAGACAGCTTGCCAGACGTCTAGACAGAAAACCAGACAAGTAGAGGAAAAATCATACAATTTTCAGAAAATAAGCGTCTAGACGAAAAACCAGAAATTTTCAGACCATAGGCGTCTAGACAGCTTGCCAAGTGTCTTGTCAAAAACCAGACAATTTTCAGACAAAAGACGTCTAGACAGAAAACCAGACGTCTAGACGAAAAACCAGACAATTTTCAGACAATAGGCGTCTAGACAGGTTTCCAGACGTCTTGACTGAAAACAAGAGGTATACAAGGAAAACCAGACAATTTTCAGACAGTAGGCGTCTAGACAGCTTGCCAGACAACTAGACAGAAAACCAGACGAGTAGAGGAAAAATCATACAATTTTCAGAAAATAAGTGTCTAGACAGAAAACCAGACGTCTAGACAGAAAACCAGACATCTAGACGAAAAACCAGACAATTTTCAGACAAAAGACGTCTAGACAGCTTTCCAGACGTCTAGACAGAAAACCAGACATCTAGACGAAAAATAGACACTTTTCAGACATAAGACGTCTAGACAGCTTTCCAGACGTCTAGACGAAAAACCAGACAATTTTCAGACAATAGGCCACTACACAGCTTGCCAGACTTTTAAACAAAAAGCCAGACGTCTAGACGAAAAACCAGACAATTTTCAGGCAATGGGTGTCTAGACAGCTTGCCAGATGTCTAGACAGAAAACCTGACGTCTAGACAGAAAACTAAGTGTCTAGACGAGAAACTAGACAATTTTCAGACAATAGGTGTCTAGACAGCTTGCCAGACGTCTACACAGAAAACCAGACGTCTAGACAAAAACCAGACAATTTTCAGACGAAAACGTCTAGACAGCTTCCCAGACGTCTAGACAGATAACCAAACGTATTGAAGGAAAACCAAACAATTTTCAGAAAATAAGCGTCTAAACAGCTTACCAGAAGTCTAGACAGAAAACCAGACGTCTGGACGAAAAGCCAGACATTTTTCAGACAGTAAGTGTCTAGACAGCTTGCCAGACGTCTAGACAGAAAACCAGACGTCTAGACGAAAAACCAGACGAGTAGAGGAAAAATTATACAATTTTCAGAAAATAAGCGTCCAGACAGAAAACCAGACGTCTAGAAAGAAAAGCAGACGTCTAGACGAAAACCAGACAATTCTATGACAATAGGCGTCTAGACAGCTTGCCAAGTGTCTAGACGAAAAAGCAGACAATTTTCAGACAATAGGCCACTAGACAGCTTGCCGGACGTTTAAACAAAAAACCAGACGTCTAGACAAAAAATCATACAATTTTCAGAAAATAAACGTTTAGACAGAAAATCAGACGTCTAGACAGAAAACCAGACATCTAGACGAAAAACCAGACATATTTCAGACAAAAGACGTCTAGACAGAAAACCAGACATCTAGACGAAAAACCAGGCAATTTTCAGACAATAGGCCACTGCACAGATTGCCAGACGTATAAACAAAAAACCAGACGTCTAGACGAAAAACCAGACATATTTCAGACAAAAGACGTCTAGACAGCTTTCCAGACGCCTAGACAGAAAACCAGACGTCTAGACGAAAAACCAGACAATTTTCAGACAAAAACGTCTAGACAAATTGCCAGACGTCTAGACAGAAAACAGAACGTATGGCAGGAAAACCAAACAATTTTCAGAAAATAAGCGTGTAAACAGCTTACCAGACGTCTAAACAGAAAACCAGACGTCTGGACGAAAAGCCAGACAGTTTTCAGACAATAGGCGTCTAGACAGCTTGCCAAGTGTCTTGTTGAAAACCAGACAATTTTCAGACAAAAGACGTCTAGACAGAAAACCAGACGTCTGGACGAAAAGCCAGACATTTTTCTGACAATAGGCGTCTAGACAGCTTGCCAAGTGTCTTGTCAAAAACCAGACAATTTTCAGACAAAAGACGTCTAGACAGAAAACCAGACGTCTAGACAAAAACCAGACAATTTTCAGACAATAAGTGTCTAGACAGCTTGCCAGACGTCTAGACAGAAAACCAGACGTCTAGACGATAAACCAGACGAGTATAGAAAAAATCATACAATTTTCAGAAAATAAGCGTCTTGACAGAAAACCAGACGTCTAGAAAGAAAAGCAGACGTCTAGACGAAAACCAGACAATTCTATGACAATAGGCGTCTAGACAGCTTGCCAAGTGTCTATACGAAAAAGCAGACAATTTTCAGACAATAGGCCACTGGACAGCTTGCCAGACGTTTAAACAAAAAACCAGACGTCTAGACGAAAAACCAGACAATTTTCAGACAATAGGTGTATAGACAGCTCGCCAGACGTCTAGACAGAAAACCAGACGTCTAGACGAAAAACCAGACAATTTTCATACAAAAACGTCTATACAGCTTGCCAGACGTCTATACAGAAAACCAGACGTCTGGAAAAAAGCCAGACATTTTTCAGACAATAGGCGTCTAGACAGCTTACCAAGTGTCTAGACAGAAAACAAGACGTCTGGACAAAAAGCCAGACATTTTTCTGACAATAGGCGTCTAGACAGCTTGCCAAGTGTCTTGTCAAAAACCAGACAATTTTCAGACAAAAGACGTCTAGAAAGAAAACCAGACGTCTAGACGAAAAACCAGACAATTTTCAGACAATAGACGTCTAGACAGCTTGCCAAGTGTCTTGTCAAAAACCAGACAATTTTCAGACAAAAGACGTCTAGACAGAAAACCAGACGTCTAGACGAAAATCCAGACAATTTTCAGACAACAGGCGTGTAGACAGGTTTCCAGACGTCTAGACTGAAAACAAGAAGTATACAAGGAAAACCAGACAATTTTCAGACAATAGGCGTCTAGACAGCTTGCCAGACGTCTAGACAGAAAACCAGACGTCTAGACCAAAATCTCGACAATTTTCAGACAATAGGCGTCTAGACAGGTTTCCAGACGTCTAGACAGAAAACCAGACATCTAGACGAAAAACCAGACATATTTCAGACAAAAGACGTCTAGACAGCTTTCCAGACGTCTAGACAGAAAACCAGACATCTAGACGAAAAACAAGGCAATTTTCAGACAATAGGCCACTGCACAGATTGCCAGACGTATAAACAAAAAAACAGACGTCTAGACGAAAAACCAGACATATTTCAGACAAAAGACGTCTAGACAGCTTTCCAGACGTCTAGACAGAAAACCAGACATCTAGACGAAAAACCAGACAATTTTCAAACAATAGGCGTCTAGACAGCTTGCCAGACGTCTAGACAGAAAACCAGACGAATAGAGGGAACACCGGACAATTTTCAGAAAATAAGCGTCTAGACAGCTTGCCAGACATCTAGACAGAAAAGCAGACGTATAGACGAAAAACAGACAATTTCTAGACAATAGACGTCTAGACAGAAAACCAGACGAATAGAGGAAAAATCATACAGTTTTCAGAAAATAAGCGTCTAGACAGAAAACCAGACGTCGAGACAGAAAACCAGACATCTAGACAAAAAAGAGACAATTTTCAGACATAAGGCGTCTAGACAGCTTTCCAAGTGTCTAGACGAAAAACCAGACAATTTTCAGACAAATGACGTCTAGACAGCTTTCTAGACGCCTAGACAGAAAACCAGACGTCTAGACGAAAAACCAGACAATTTTCAGACAAAAACGTCTAGACAAATTGCCAGACGTCTAGACAGAAAACAGAACGTATCGCAGGAAAACCAAACAATTTTCGGAAAATAAGCGTGTAAACAGCTTACCAGACGTCTAAACAGAAAACCAGACGTCTGGACGAAAAGCCAGACATTTTTCAGACAATAGGCGTCTAGACAGCTTGCCAAGTGTCTTGTCGAAAACCAGACAATTTTCAGACAAAAGACGTCTAGACAGAAAACCAGACGTCTGGACGAAAAGCCAGACATTTTTCTGACAATAGGCGTCTAGACAGCTTGCCAGACGTCTAGACAGAAAACCAGACGTCTAGAAAGAAAAGCAGACGTCTAAACGAAAACCAGACAATTCTATGACAATAGGCGTCTAGACAGCTTGCTAGTGTCTAGACCAAAAAGCAGACAATTTTCAGACAATAGGCCACTAGACAGCTTGCCAGACGTTTAAACAAAAAACCAGACGTCTAGACGAAAAACCAGACAATTTTCAGACAATAGGTGTCTAGACAGCTTGCCAGACGTCTAGACAGAAAACCAAGTGTCTAATCGAGAAGCTAGACAATTTTCAGACAATAGGCCACTAGACAGCTTGCCAGACGTTTAAACAAAAAACCAGACGTCTAGACGAAAAACTAGACATTTTTGAGACAATCGGCGTCTAGACAGCTTGCCAGACGTCTAGACAGAAAACCAGACGAGTAGAGGAAAAATCATACAATTTTTAGAAAATAAGCGTTTAGACAGAAAATCAGACGTCTAGACAGAAAACCAGACATCTAGACGAAAAACCAGACATATTTCAGACAAAAGACGTCTAGACAGCTTTCCAGACGTCTAGACAGAAAACCAGACATATAGACGAAAAACCAGGCAATTTTCAGACAATAGGCCACTGCACAGATTGCCAGACGTATAAACAAAAAACCAGACGTCCAGACGAAAAACCAGACATATTTCAGACAAAAGACGTCTAGACAGCTTTCCAGACGTCTAGACAGAAAACCAGACATCTAGACGAAAAACCAGACAATTTTCAGACAATAGGCGTCTAGACAGCTTGCCAGACGTCTAGACAGAAAACCAGACGAATTAAGGGAACACCAGACAATTTTCAGAAAATAAGCGTCTAGACAGCTTGCCAGACATTTAGACAGAAAAGCAGACATATAGACGAAAAACAGACAATTTCTAGACAATAGACGTCTAGAAAGCTTTCAAGACGTCTAGACAGAAAACCAGACGAATAGAGGAAAAATCATACAATTTTCAGAAAATAAGCGTCTAGACAGAAAACCAGACGTCTAGACAGAAAACCAGACATCTAGACAAAAAAGAGACAATTTTCAGACATAAGGCGTCTAGACAGAAAACAGAACGTATGGCAGGAAAACCAAACAATTTTCAGAAAATAAGCGTGTAAACAGCTTACCAGACGTCTAAACAGAAAACCAGACGTCAGGACGAAAAGCCAGACATTTTTCAGACAATAGGCGTCTAGACAGAAAACCAGACGTCTAGAAAGAAAAGCAGACGTCTAGACGAAAACCAGAAAATTGTATGACAATAGGCGTCTAGACAGCTTGATAGTGTCTAGACGAAAAAGCAGACAATTTTCAGACAATAGGCCACTAGACAGCTTGCCAGACGTTTAAACAAAAAACCAGACGTCTAGACGAAAAACCAGACAATTTTCAGACAATAGGTGTCTAGACAGCTTGCCAGACGTCTAGACAGAAAACCAAGTGTCTAGACGAGAAGCTAGACAATTTTCAGACAATAGGTGTCTAGACAGCTCGCCAGACGTCTAGACAGAAAACCAGACGTCTAGACGAAAAACCAGACAATTTTCAGACAAAAGGCGTCTAGACAGCTTACCAAGTGTCTAGACGATAAGCCAGACGTCTAGACGAAAAACCAGAAATTTTCAGACAATGGGCGTCTAGACAGATTGCCAAGTGTCTTGTCGAAAACCAGACAATTTTGAGACAAAAGACGTCTAGACAGAAAACCAGACGTCTAGACGAAAAACCAGACAATTTTCAGACAATAGGCGTCTAGACAGGTTTCCAGACGTCTTGACTGAAAACAAGAGGTATACAAGGAAAACCAGACAATTTTCAGACAATAGGCGTCTAGACAGCTTGCCAGACAACTAGACAGAAAACCAGACGAGTAGAGGAAAAATCATACAATTTTCAGAAAATAAGTGTCTAGACAGAAAACCAGACGTCTAGACAGAAAACCAGACATCTAGACGAAAAACCAGACAATTTTCAGACAAAAGACGTCTAGACAGCTTTCCAGACGTCTAGACTGAAAACCAGACATCTAGACGAAAAACCAGGCAATTTTCAGACAATAGGCCACTGCACAGATTGCCAGACGTATAAACAAAAAACCAGACGTCTAGACGAAAAACCAGACATATTTCAGACCAAAGACGTCTAGACAGCTTTCCAGAGGTCTAGACAGAAAACCAGACATCTAGACGAAAAACCCGACAATTTTCAGACAATAGGCGTCAAGACAGCTTGCCAGACGTCTAGACAGAAAACCAGACGAATAAAGGGAACACCAGACAATTTTCAGAAAATAAGCGTCTAGACAGCTTGCCAGACATCTAGACAGAAAAGCAGACGTATAGACGAAAAACAGACAATTTCTAGACAATAGGCGTCTAGACAGGTTTCCAGACGTCTAGACAGAAAACCAGACGTCTGGACGAAAAGCAAGACATTTTTGAGACAATAGGCGTCTAGACAGCTTTCCAGACGTCTAGACAGAAAACCAGACGAATAGAGGAAAAATCATACAATTTTCAGAAAATAAGCGTCTAGACAGAAAACCAGACGTCTAGACAGAAAACCAAACATCTAGACAAAAAAGAGACAATTTTCAGACATAAGGCGTTTAGACAGCTTTCCAAGTGTCTAGACGAAAAACCAGACAATTTTCAGACAAAAGACGTCTAGACAGCTTTCCAGACGCCTAGA
This sequence comes from Haliclystus octoradiatus, assembly GCA_916610825.1. NCBI lineage: Eukaryota > Metazoa > Cnidaria > Staurozoa > Stauromedusae > Haliclystidae > Haliclystus > Haliclystus octoradiatus. The sequence goes on from OU744453.1 coordinate 11,235,441, forward strand.
CAGAAAACCAGACGTCTAGACGAAAAACCAGACAATTTTCAGACAAAAACGTCTAGACAAATTGCCAGACGTCTAGACAGAAAACAGAACGTATGGCAGGAAAACCAAACAATTTTCAGAAAATAAGCGTGTAAACAGCTTACCAGACGTCTAAACAGAAAACCAGACGTCTGGACGAAAAGCCAGACAGTTTTCAGACAATAGGCGTCTAGACAGCTTGCCAAGTGTCTTGTTGAAAACCAGACAATTTTCAGACAAAAGACGTCTAGACAGAAAACCAGACGTCTGGACGAAAAGCCAGACATTTTTCTGACAATAGGCGTCTAGACAGCTTGCCAAGTGTCTTGTCAAAAACCAGACAATTTTCAGACAAAAGACGTCTAGACAGAAAACCAGACGTCTAGACAAAAAACAGACAATTTTCAGACAATAAGTGTCTAGACAGCTTGCCAGACGTCTAGACAGAAAACCAGACGTCTAGACGATAAACCAGACGAGTATAGAAAAAATCATACAATTTTCAGAAAATAAGCGTCTTGACAGAAAACCAGACGTCTAGAAAGAAAAGCAGACGTCTAGACGAAAACCAGACAATTCTATGACAATAGGCGTCTAGACAGCTTGCCAAGTGTCTAGACGAAAAAGCAGACAATTTTCAGACAATAGGCCACTGGACAGCTTGCCAGACGTTTAAACAAAAAATCAGACGTCTAGACGAAAAACCAGACAATTTTCAGACAATAGGTGTATAGACAGCTTGCCAGACGTCTAGACAAAAAACCAAGTGTCTAGACGAGAAGCTAGACAATTTTCAGACAATAGGTGTCTAGACAGCTCGCCAGACGTCTAGACAGAAAACCAGACGTCTAGACGAAAAACCAGACAATTTTCATACAAAAACGTCTATACAGCTTGCCAGACGTCTATACAGAAAACCAGACGTCTGGACAAAAAGCCAGACATTTTTCAGACAATAGGCGTCTAGACAGCTTACCAAGTGTCTAGACGATAAGCCAGACGTCTAGACGAAAAACCAGAAATTTTCAGACAATGGGTGACTAGACAGCTTGCCAAGTGTCTTGTCGAAAACCAGACAATTTTCAGACAGAAGACGTCTAGACAGCAAACCAGACGTCTAGACGATAAACCAGACAGTTTTCAGACAATAGGCATCTAGACAGGTTTCCAGACGTCTATACTGAAACCAAGACGTATACAAGAACAATCAGACAATTTTCAGACAATAGGCGTCTAGACAGCTTGCCAGACGTCTAGACAGAAAACCAGACAAGTAGAGGAAAAATCATACAATTTTCAGAAAATAAGCGTCTAGACGAAAAACCAGAAATTTTCAGACCATAGGCGTCTAGACAGCTTGCCAAGTGTCTTGTCAAAAACCAGACAATTTTCAGACAAAAGACGTCTAGACAGAAAACCAGACGTCTAGACGAAAAACCAGACAATTTTCAGACAATAGGCGTCTAGACAGGTTTCCAGACGTCTTGACTGAAAACAAGAGGTATACAAGGAAAACCAGACAATTTTCAGACAATAGGCGTCTAGACAGCTTGCCAGACAACTAGACAGAAAACCAGACGAGTAGAGGAAAAATCATACAATTTTCAGAAAATAAGTGTCTAGACAGAAAACCAGACGTCTAGACAGAAAACCAGACATCTAGACGAAAAACCAGACAATTTTCAGACAAAAGACGTCTAGACAGCTTTCCAGACGTCTAGACAGAAAACCAGACATCTAGACGAAAAATAGACACTTTTCAGACATAAGACGTCTAGACAGCTTTCCAGACGTCTAGACGAAAAACCAGACAATTTTCAGACAATAGGCCACTACACAGCTTGCCAGACTTTTAAACAAAAAACCAGACGTCTAGACGAAAAACCAGACGAGTAGAGGAAAAATTATACAATTTTACAAAAAAAAAAGCCTCCAGACAGAAAACCAGACGTCTAGAAAGAAAAGCAGACGTCTAGACGAAAACCAGACAATTCTATGACAATAGGCGTCTAGACAGCTTGCCAAGTGTCTAGACGAAAAAGCAGACAATTTTCAGACAATAGGCCACTAGACAGCTTGCCAGACGTTTAAACAAAAAACCAGACGTCTACACGAAAAACCAGACAATTTTCAGACAATAGGTGTCTAGACAGCTTGCCAGACGTCTAGACAGAAAACCAAGTGTCTAGACGAGAAGCTAGACAATTTTGAGACAATAGGTGTCTAGACAGCTCGCCAGACGTCTAGACAGAAAACCAGACGTCTAGACGAAAAACCAGACAATTTTCAGACAAAAACGTCTATACAGCTTGCCAGACGTCTATACAGAAAACCAGACGTCTGGACAAAAAGCCAGACATTTTACAGACAATAGGCGTCTAGACAGCTTACCAAGTGTCTAGACGATCAGCCAGACGTCTAGACGAAAAACCAGAAATTTTCAGACAATGGGCGACTAGACAGCTTGCCAAGTGTCTTGTCGAAAACCAGACAATTTTCAGACAGAAGACGTCTAGACAGAAAACCAGACGTCTGGACGAAAAGCCAGACATTTTTCTGACAATAGGCGTCTAGACAGCTTGCCAAGTGTCTTGTCGAAAACCAGACAATTTTCAGACAAAAGACGTCTAGATAGAAAACCAGACGTCTGGACGAAAAGCCAGACATTTTTCTGACAATAGGCGTCTAGACAGCTTGCCAAGTGTATTGTCAAAAACCAGACAATTTTCAGACAAAAGACGTCTAGACAGAAAACCAGACGTCTAGACGAAAAACCAGACAATTTTCAGACAATAGACGTCTAGACAGCTTGCCAAGTGTCTTGTCGAAAACCAGACAATTTTCAGACAAAAGACGTCTAGACAGAAAACCAGACGTCTAGACGAAAATCCAGACAATTTTCAGACAATAGGCGTGTAGACAGGTTTCCAGACGTGTAGACTGAAAACAAGAAGTATACAAGGAAAACCAGACAATTTTCAGACAATAGGCGTCTAGACAGCTTGCCAGACGTCTAGGCAGAAAACCAGACGTCTAGACGAAAATCCCGACAATTTTCAGACAATAGGCGTCTAGACAGGTTTCCAGACGTCTAGACAGAAAACCAGACGTCTGGACGAAAAGCAAGACATTTTTGAGACAATAGGCGTCTAGACAGCTTGCCAGACGTCTAGACAGAAAACCAGACCAGTGGAGGAAAAATCATACAATTTTCAGAAAATAAGCGTTTAGACAGAAAATCAGACGTCTAGACAGAAAACCAGACATGTAGACGAAAAACCAGACATATTTCAGACAAAAGACGTCTAGACAGCTTTCCAGACGTCTAGACAGAAAACCAGACATCTAGACGAAAAACCAGGCAATTTTCAGACAATAGGCCACTGCTCAGATTGCCAGACGTATAAACAAAAAACCAGACGTCTAGACGAAAAACCAGACATATTTCAGACAAAAACGTCTAGACAAATTGCCTGACGTCTAGACAGAAACAGAACGTATGGCAGGAAAACCAAACAATTTTCAGAAAATAAGCGTGTAAACAGCTTACCAGACGTCTAAACAGAAAACCAGACGTCTGGACGAAAAGCCAGACAGTTTTCAGACAATAGGCGTCTAGACAGCTTGCCAAGTGTCTTGTTGAAAACCAGACAATTTTCAGACAAAAAACGTCTGGACAGAAAACCAGAAGTCTGGACAAAAAGCCAGACATTTTTCTGACAATAGGCGTCTAGACAGCTTGCCAAGTGTCTTGTCAAAAACCAGACAATTTTCAGACAAAAGACGTCTAGACAGAAAACCAGACGTCTAGACAAAAACCAGACAATTTTCAGACAATAAGTGTCTAGACAGCTTGCCAGACGTCTAGACAGAAAACCAGACGTCTAGACGAAAAACCAGACGAGTAGAGAAAAAATCATACAATTTTCAGAAAATAAGCGTCTTGACAGAAAACCAGACGTCTAGAAAGAAAAGCAGACGTCTAGACGAAAACCAGACAATTCTATGACAATAGGCGTCTAGACAGCTTGCCAAGTGTCTAGACGAAAAAGCAGACAATTTTCAGACAATAGGCCACTGGACAGCTTGCCAGACGTTTAAACAAAAAACCAGACGTCTAGACGAAAAACCAGACAATTTTCAGACAATAGGTGTCTAGACAGCTTGCCAGACGTCTAGACAGAAAACCAAGTGTCTAGACGAGAAGCTAGACAATTTTCAGACAATAGGTGTCTAGACAGCTCGCCAGACGTCTAGACAGAAAACCAGACGTCTAGACGAAAAAACAGACAATTTTCAGACAAAAACGTCTATACAGCTTGCCAGACGTCTATACAGAAAACCAGACGTCTGGACTAAAAGCCAAACATTTTTCAGACAATAGATGTCTAGAAAGCTTACCAAGTGTCTAGACGATAAGCCAGACGTCTAGACGAAAAACCAGAAATTTTCAGACAATGGGTGACTAGACAGCTTGCCAAGTGTCTTGTCGAAAACCAGACAATTTTTAGACAGAAGACGTCTAGACAGCAAACCAGACGTCTAGACGATAAACCAGACAGTTTTCAGACAATAGGCATCTAGACAGGTTTCCAGACGTCTATACTGAAACCAAGACGTATACAAGAAAAATCAGACAATTTTCAGACAATAGATGTCTAGACAGCTTGCCAGACGTCTAGACAGAAAACCAGACAAGTAGAGGAAAAATCATACAATTTTCAGAAAATAAGCGTCTAGACGAAAAACCAGAAATTTTCAGACCATAGGCGTCTAGACAGCTTGCCAAGTGTCTTGTCAAAAACCAGACAATTTTCAGACAAAAGACGTCTAGACAGAAAACCAGACGTCTAGACGAAAAACCAGGCAATTTTCAGACAATAGGCGTCTAGACAGGTTTCCAGACGTCTTGACTGAAAACAAGAGGTATACAAGGAAAACCAGACAATTTTCAGACAATAGGCGTTTAGACAGCTTGCCAGACGTCTAGACAGAAAACCAGACGAGTAGAGGAAAAATCATACAATTTTCAGAAAATAAGTGTCTAGACAGAAAACCAGCCGTCTAGACAGAAAACCAGACATCTAGACGAAAAACCAGACAATTTTCAGACAAAAGACGTCTAGACAGCTTTCCAGACGTCTAGACAGAAAACCAGACATCTAGACGAAAAATAGACACTTTTCAGACATAAGACGTCTAGACAGCTTTCCAGACGTCTAGACGAAAAACCAGACAATTTTAAGACAATAGGCCACTACACAGCTTGCCAGACTTTTAAACAAAAAGCCAGACGTCTAGACGAAAAACCAGACAATTTTCAGGCAATGGATGTCTAGACAGCTTGCCAGACGTCTAGACAGAAAACCTGACGTCTAGACAGAAAACTAAGTGTCTAGACGAGAAACTAGACAATTTTCAGACAATAGGTGTCTAGACAGCTTGCCAGACGTCTACACAGAAAACCAGACGTCTAGACGAAAAACCAGACAATTTTCAGACGAAAACGTCTAGACAGCTTCCCAGACGTCTAGACAGATAACCAAACGTATTGAAGGAAAACCAAACAATTTTCAGAAAATAAGCGTCTAAACAGCTTACCAGAAGTCTAGACAGAAAACCAGACGTCTGGACGAAAAGCCAGACATTTTTCAGACAGTAAGTGTCTAGACAGCTTGCCAGACGTCTAGACAGAAAACCAGACGTCTAGACGAAAAACCAGACGAGTAGAGGAAAAATTATACAATTTTCAGAAAATAAGCGTCCAGACAGAAAACCAGACGTCTAGAAAGAAAAGCAGACGTCTAGACGAAAACCAGACAATTCTATGACAATAGGCGTCTAGACAGCTTGCCAAGTGTCTAGACGAAAAAGCAGACAATTTGCAGACAATAGGCCACTAGACAGCTTGCCAGACGTTTAAACAAAAAACCAGACGTCTAGACAAAAAACCAGACAATTTTCAGACAATAGGTGTCTAGACAGCTTGCCAGACGTCTAGACAGAAAACCAGACGTCTGGACGAAAAGCAAGACATTTTTGAGACAATAGGCGTCTAGACAGCTTGCCAGACGTCTAGACAGAAAACCAGACCAGTGGAGGAAAAATCATACAATTTTCAGAAAATAAACGTTTAGACAGAAAATCAGACGTCTAGACAGAAAACCAGACATCTAGACGAAAAACCAGACATATTTCAGACAAAAGACGTCTAGACAGAAAACCAGACATCTAGACGAAAAACCAGGCAATTTTCAGACAATAGGCCACTGCACAGATTGCCAGACGTATAAACAAAAAACCAGACGTCTAGACGAAAAACCAGACATATTTCAGACAAAAGACGTCTAGACAGCTTTCCAGACGTCTAGACAGAAAACCAGACATCTAGACGAAAAACCAGACAATTTTCAGACAATAGGCGTCAAGACAGCTTGCCAGACGTCTAGACAGAAAACCAGACGAATAAAGGGAACACCAGACAATTTTCAGAAAATAAGCGTCTAGACAGCTTGCCAGACATCTAGACAGAAAAGCAGACGTATAGACGAAAAACAGACAATTTCTAGACAATAGACGTCTAGAAAGCTTTCCAGACGTCTAGACAGAAAACCAGACGAATAGAGAAAAAATCATACAATTTTCAGAAAATAAGCGTCTAGACAGAAAACCAGACGTCTAGACAGAAAACCAGACATCTAGACAAAAAGAGACAATTTTCAGACATAAGGCGTCTAGACAGCTTTCCAAGTGTCTAGACGAAAAACCAGACAATTTTCAGACAAAAGACGTCTAGACAGCTTTCCAGACGCCTAGACAGAAAACCAGACGTCTAGACGAAAAACCAGACAATTTCTAGACAAAAACGTCTAGACAAATTGCCAGACGTCTAGACAGAAAACAGAACGTATGGCAGGAAAACCAAACAATTTTCAGAAAATAAGCGTGTAAACAGCTTACCAGACGTCTAAACAGAAAACCAGACGTCTGGACGAAAAGCCAGACATTTTTCAGACAATAGGCGTCTAGACAGCTTGCCAAGTGTCTTGTTGAAAACCAGACAATTTTCAGACAAAAGACGTCTAGACAGAAAACCAGACGTCTGGACGAAAAGCCAGACATTTTTCTGACAATAGGCGTCTAGACAGCTTGCCAAGTGTCTTGTCAAAAACCAGACAATTTTCAGACAAAAGACGTCTAGACAGAAAACCAGACGTCTAGACAAAAACCAGACAATTTTCAGACAATAAGTGTCTAGACAGCTTGCCAGACGTCTAGACAGAAAACCAGACGTCTAGACGAAAAACCAGACGAGTAGAGGAAAAATCATACAATTTTCAGAAAATAAGCGTCTAGACGAAAAACCAGAAATTTTCAGACCATAGGCGTCTAGACAGCTTGCCAAGTGTCTTGTCAAAAACCAGACAATTTTCAGACAAAAGACGTCTAGACAGAAAACCAGACGTCTAGACGAAAAACCAGGCAATTTTCAGACAATAGGCGTCTAGACAGGTTTCCAGACGTCTTGACTGAAAACAAGAGGTATACAAGGAAAACCAGACAATTTTCAGACAGTAGGCGTTTAGACAGCTTGCCAGACAACTAGACAGAAAACCAGACGAGTAGAGGAAAAATCATACAATTTTCAGAAAATAAGTGTCTAGACAGAAAACCAGACGTCTAGACAGAAAACCAGACATCTAGACGAAAAACCAGACAATTTTCAGACAAAAGACGTCTAGACAGCTTTCCAGACGTCTAGACAGAAAACCAGACATCTAGACGAAAAATAGACACTTTTCAGACATAAGACGTCTAGACAGCTTTCCAGACGTCTAGACGAAAAACCAGACAATTTTCAGGCAATGGGTGTCTAGACAGCTTGCCAGACGTCTAGACAGAAAACCTGACGTCTAGACAGAAAACTAAGTGTCTAGACGAGAAACTAGACAATTTTCAGACAATAGGTGTCTAGACAGCTTGCCAGACGTCTACACAGAAAACCAGACGTCTAGACGAAAAACCAGACAATTTTCAGACGAAAACGTCTAGACAGCTTCCCAGACGTCTAGACAGAAAACCAAACGTATTGAAGGAAAACCAAACAATTTTCAGAAAATAAGCGTCTAAACAGCTTACCAGAAGTCTAGACAGAAAACCAGACGTCTGGACGAAAAGCCAGACATTTTTCAGACAGTAAGTGTCTAGACAGCTTGCCAGACGTCTAGACAGAAAACCAGACGTCTAGACGAAAAACCAGACGAGTAGAGGAAAAATTATACAATTTTCAGAAAATAAGCGTCCAGACAGAAAACCAGACGTCTAGAAAGAAAAGCAGACGTCTAGACGAAAACCAGACAATTCTATGACAATAGGCGTCTAGACAGCTTGCCAAGTGTCTAGACGAAAAAGCAGACAATTTTCAGACAATAGGCCACTAGACAGCTTGCCGGACGTTTAAACAAAAAACCAGACGTCTAGACAAAAAACCAGACAATTTTCAGACAATAGGTGTCTAGACAGCTTGCCAGACGTCTAGACAGAAAACCAAGTGTCTAGACGAGAAGCTAGACAATTTTCAGACAATAGGTGTTTAGACAGCTCGCCAGACGTCTAGACAGAAAACCAGACGTCTATACGAAAAACCAGACAATTTTCAGACAAAAACGTCTATACAGCTTGCCAGACGTCTATACAGAAAACCAGAGGTCTGGACAAAAAGCCAGACATTTTACAGACAATAGGCGTCTAGACAGCTTACCAAGTGTCTAGACGATAAGCCAGACGTCTAGACGAAAAACCAGAAATTTTCAGACAATGGGCGACTAGACAGCTTGCCAAGTGTCTTGTCGAAAACCAGACAATTTTCAGACAGAAGACGTCTAGACAGAAAACCAGACGTCTGGACGAAAAGCCAGACATTTTTCTGACAATAGGCGTCTAGACAGCTTGCCAAGTGTCTTGTCGAAAACCAGACAATTTTCAGACAAAAGACGTCTAGATAGAAAACCAGACGTCTGGACGAAAAGCCAGACATTTTTCTGACAATAGGCGTCTAGACAGCTTGCCAAGTGTCTTGTCAAAAACCAGACAATTTTCAGACAAAAGACGTCTAGACAGAAAACCAGACGTCTAGACGAAAAACCAGACAATTTTCAGACAATAGACGTCTAGACAGCTTGCCAAGTGTCTTGTCGAAAACCAGACAATTTTCAGATAAAAGACGTCTAGACAGAAAACCAGACGTCTAGACGAAAATCCAGACAATTTTCAGACAATAGGCGTGTAGACAGGTTTCCAGACGTCTAGACTGAAAACAAGAAGTATACAAGGAAAACCAGACAATTTCCAGACAATAGGCGTCTAGACAGCTTGCCAGACGTCTAGGCAGAAAACCAGACGTCTAGACGAAAATCCCGACAATTTTCAGACAATAGGCGTCTAGACAGGTTTCCAGACGTCTAGACAGAAAACCAGACGTCTGGACGAAAAGCAAGACATTTTTGAGACAATAGGCGTCTAGACAGCTTGCCAGACGTCTAGACAGAAAACCAGACCAGTGGAGGAAAAATCATACAATTTTCAGAAAATAAACGTTTAGACAGAAAATCAGACGTCTAGACAGAAAACCAGACATCTAGACGAAAAACCAGACATATTTCAGACAAAAGACGTCTAGACAGAAAACCAGACATCTAGACGAAAAACCAGGCAATTTTCAGACAATAGGTCACTGCACAGATTGCCAGACGTATAAACAAAAAACCAGACGTCTAGACGAAAAACCAGACATATTTCAGACAAAAGACGTCTAGACAGCTTTCCAGACGTCTAGACAGAAAACCAGACATCTAGACGAAAAACCAGACAATTTTCAGACAATAGGCGTCAAGACAGCTTGCCAGACGTCTAGACAGAAAACCAGACGAATAAAGGGAACACCAGACAATTTTCAGAAAATAAGCGTCTAGACAGCTTGCCAGACATCTAGACAGAAAAGCAGACGTATAGACGAAAAACAGACAATTTCTAGACAATAGACGTCTAGAAAGCTTTCCAGACGTCTAGACAGAAAACCAGACGAATAGAGAAAAAATCATACAATTTTCAGAAAATAAGCGTCTAGACAGAAAACCAGACGTCTAGACAGAAAACCAGACATCTAGACAAAAAGAGACAATTTTCAGACATAAGGCGTCTAGACAGCTTTGCAAGTGTCTAGACGAAAAACCAGACAATTTTCAGACAAAAAACGTCTAGACAGCTTTCCAGACGCCTAGACAGAAAACCAGACGTCTAGACGAAAAACCAGACAATTTTCAGACAAAAACGTCTAGACAAATTGCCAGACGTCTAGACAGAAAACAGAACGTATGGCAGGAAAACCAAACAATTTTCAGAAAATAAGCGTGTAAACAGCTTACCAGACGTCTAAACAGAAAACCAGACGTCTGGACGAAAAGCCAGACATTTTTCAGACAATAGGCGTCTAGACAGCTTGCCAAGTGTCTTGTTGAAAACCAGACAATTTTCAGACAAAAGACGTCTAGACAGAAAACCAGACGTCTGGACGAAAAGCCAGACATTTTTCTGACAATAGGCGTCTAGACAGCTTGCCAAGTGTCTTGTCAAAAACCAGACAATTTTCAGACAAAAGACGTCTAGACAGAAAACCAGACGTCTAGACAAAAACCAGACAATTTTCAGACAATAAGTGTCTAGACAGCTTGCCAGACGTCTAGACAGAAAACCAGACGTCTAGACGAAAAACCAGACGAGTAGAGGAAAAATCATACAATTTTCAGAAAATAAGCGTCTTGACAGAAAACCAGACGTCTAGAAAGAAAAGCAGACGTCTAGACGAAAACCAGACAATTCTATGACAATAGGCGTCTAGACAGCTTGCCAAGTGTCTAGACGAAAAAGCAGACAATTTTCAGACAATAGGCCACTGGACATCTTGCCAGACGTTTAAACAAAAAACCAGACGTCTAGACGAAAAACCAGACAATTTTCAGACAATAGGTGTCTAGACAGCTTGCCAGACGTCTAGACAGAAAACCAAGTGTCTAGACGAGAAGCTAGACAATTTTCAGACAATAGGTGTCTAGACAGCTCGCCAGACGTCTAGACAGAAAACCAGACGTCTAGACGAAAAACCAGACAATTTTCAGACAAAAACGTCTATACAGCTTGCCAGACGTCTATACAGAAAACCAGACGTCTGGACTAAAAGCCAGACATTTTTCAGACAATAGGCGTCTAGACAGCTTACCAAGTGTCTAGACGATAAGCCAGACGTCTAGACGAAAAACCAGAAATTTTCAGACAATGGGTGACTAGACAGCTTGCCAAGTGTCTTGTCGAAAACCAGACAATTTTTAGACAGAAGACGTCTAGACAGCAAACCAGACGTCTAGACGATAAACAAGACAGTTTTCAGACAATAGGCATCTAGACAGGTTTCCAGACGTCTATACTGAAACCAAGACGTATACAAGAAAAATCAGACAATTTTCAGACAATAGATGTCTAGACAGCTTGCCAGACGTCTAGACAGAAAACCAGACAAGTAGAGGAAAAATCATACAATTTTCAGAAAATAAGCGTCTAGACGAAAAACCAGAAATTTTCAGACCATAGGCGTCTAGACAGCTTGCCAAGTGTCTTGTCAAAAACCAGACAATTTTCAGACAAAAGACGTCTAGACAGAAAACCAGACGTCTAGACGAAAAACCAGACAATTTTCAGACAATAGGCGTCTAGACAGGTTTCCAGACGTCTTGACTGAAAACAAGAGGTATACAAGGAAAACCAGACAATTTTCAGACAATAGGCGTCTAGACAGCTTGCCAGACAACTAGACAGAAAACCAGACGAGTAGAGGAAAAATCATACAATTTTCAGAAAATAAGTGTCTAGACAGAAAACCAGACGTCTAGACAGAAAACCAGACATCTAGACGAAAAACCAGACAATTTTCAGACAAAAGACGTCTAGACAGCTTTCCAGACGTCTAGACAGAAAACCAGACATCTAGACGAAAAATAGACACTTTTCAGACATAAGACGTCTAGACAGCTTTCCAGACGTCTAGACGAAAAACCAGACAATTTTCAGACAATAGGCCACTACACAGCTTGCCAGACATTTAAACAAAAAGCCAGACGTCTAGACGAAAAACCAGACAATTTTCAGGCAATGGGTGTCTAGACAGCTTGCCAGACGTCTAGACAGAAAACCTGACGTCTAGACAGAAAACTAAGTGTCTAGACGAGAAACTAGACAATTTTCAGACAATAGGTGTCTAGACAGCTTGCCAGACGTCTACACAGAAAACCAGACGTCTAGACGAAAAACCAGACAATTTTCAGACGAAAACGTCTAGACAGCTTCCCAGACGTCTAGACAGATAACCAAACGTATTGAAGGAAAACCAAACAATTTTCAGAAAATAAGCGTCTAAACAGCTTACCAGAAGTCTAGACAGAAAACCAGACGTCTGGACGAAAAGCCAGACATTTTTCAGACAGTAAGTGTCTAGACAGCTTGCCAGACGTCTAGACAGAAAACCAGACGTCTAGACGAAAAACCAGACGAGTAGAGGAAAAATTATACAATTTTCAGAAAATAAGCGTCTAGACAGAAAACCAGACGTCTAGAAAGAAAAGCAGACGTCTAGACGAAAACCAGACAATTCTATGAAAAAAAGGCGTCTAGACAGCTTGCCAAGTGTCTAGACGAAAAAGCAGACAATTTTCAGACAATAGGCCACTAGACAGCTTGCCAGACGTTTAAACAAAAAACCAGACGTCTAGACAAAAAACCAGACAATTTTCAGACAATAGGTGTCTAGACAGCTTGCCAGACGTCTAGACAGAAAACCAAGTGTCTAGACGAGAAGCTAGACAATTTTCAGACAATAGGTGTCTAGACAGCTCGCCAGACGTCTAGACAGAAAACCAGACGTCTATACGAAAAACCAGACAATTTTCAGACAAAAACGTCTATACAGCTTGCCAGACGTCTATACAGAAAACCAGAGGTCTGGACAAAAAGTCAGACATTTTACAGACAATAGGCGTCTAGACAGCTTACCAAGAGTCTAGACGATAAGCCAGACGTCTAGACGAAAAACCAGACAATTTTCAGACAAAAACGTCTATACAGCTTGCCAGACGTCTATACAGAAAACCAGAGGTCTGGACAAAAAGCCAGACATTTTACAGACAATAGGCGTCTAGACAGCTTACCAAGTGTCTAGACGATAAGCCAGACGTCTAGACGAAAAACCAGAAATTTTCAGACAATGGGCGACTAGACAGCTTGCCAAGTGTCTTGTCGAAAACCAGACAATTTTCAGACAAAAGACGTCTAGACAGAAAACCAGACGTCTGGACGAAAAGCCAGACATTTTTCTGACAATAGGCGTCTAGACAGCTTGCCAAGTGTCTTGTCGAAAACCAGACAATTTTTAGACAAAAGACGTCTAGACAGCAAACCAGACGTCTAGACGATAAACCAGACAGTTTTCAGACAATAGGCATCTAGACAGGTTTCCAGACGTCTATACTGAAACCAAGACGTATACAAGAAAAATCAGACAATTTTCAGAAAATAGGCGTCTAGACAGCTTGCCAGACGTCTAGACAGAAAACCAGACAAGTAGAGGAAAAATCATACAATTTTCAGAAAATAAGTGTCTAGACGAAAAACCAGAAATTTTCAGACCATAGGCGTCTAGACAGCTTGCCAAGTGTCTTGTCAAAAACCAGACAATTTTCAGACAAAAGACGTCTAGACAGAAAACCAGACGTCTAGACGAAAAACCAGGCAAGTTTCAGACAATAGGCGTCTAGACAGGTTTCCAGACGTCTTGACTGAAAACAAGAGGTATACAAGGAAAACCAGACAATTTTCAGACAATAGGCGTCTAGACAGCTTGCCAGACAACTAGACAGAAAACCAGACGAGTAGAGGAAAAATCATACAATTTTCAGAAAATAAGTGTCTAGACAGAAAACCAGACGTCTAGACAGAAAACCAGACATCTAGACGAAAAACCAAACAATTTTCAGACAAAAGACGTCTAGACAGCTTTCCAGACGTCTAGACAGAAAACCAGACATCTAGACGAAAAATAGACACTTTTCAGACATAAGACGTCTAGACAGCTTTCCAGACGTCTAGACGAAAAACCAGACAATTTTCAGACAATAGGCCACTACACAGCTTGCCAGACTTTTAAACAAAAAGCCAGACGTCTAGACGAAAAACCAGACAATTTTCAGGCAATGGGTGTCTAGACAGCTTGCCAGACGTCTAGACAGAAAACCTGACGTCTAGACAGAAAACTAAGTGTCTAGACGAGAAACTAGACAATATTCAGACAATAGGTGTCTAGACAGCTTGCCAGACGTCTACACAGAAAACCAGACGTCTAGACGAAAAACCAGACAATTTTCAGACGAAAACGTCTAGACAGCTTCCCAGACGTCTAGACAAATAACCAAACGTATTGAAGGAAAACCAAACAATTTTCAGAAAATAAGCGTCTAAACAGCTTACCAGAAGTCTAGACAGAAAACCAGACGTCTGGACGAAAAGCCAGACATTTTACAGACAATAGGCGTCTAGACAGCTTACCAAGTGTCTAGACGATAAGCCAGACGTCTAGACAAAAACCAGACAATTTTCAGACAAAAACGTCTATACAGCTTGCCAGACGTCTATACAGAAAACCAGAGGTCTGGACAAAAAGCCAGACATTTTACAGACAATAGGCGTCTAGACAGCTTACCAAGTGTCTAGACGATAAGCCAGACGTCTAGACGAAAAACCAGAAATTTTCAGACAATGGGCGACTAGACAGCTTGCCAAGTGTCTTGTCGAAAACCAGACAATTTTCAGACAAAAGACGTCTAGACAGAAAACCAGACGTCTGGACGAAAAGCCAGACATTTTTCTGACAATAGGCGTCTAGACAGCTTGCCAAGTGTCTTGTCGAAAACCAGACAATTTTTAGACAAAAGACGTCTAGACAGCAAACCAGACGTCTAGACGATAAACCAGACAGTTTTCAGACAATAGGCATCTAGACAGGTTTCCAGACGTCTATACTGAAACCAAGACGTATACAAGAAAAATCAGACAATTTTCAGAAAATAGGCGTCTAGACAGCTTGCCAGACCACTAGACAGAAAACCAGACAAGTAGAAGAAAAATCATACAATTTTCAGAAAATAAGTGTCTAGACGAAAAACCAGAAATTTTCAGACCATAGGCGTCTAGACAGCTTGCCAAGTGTCTTGTCAAAAACCAGACAATTTTCAGACAAAAGACGTCTAGACAGAAAACCAGACGTCTAGACGAAAAACCAGACAAGTTTCAGACAATAGGCGTCTAGACAGGTTTCCAGACGTCTTGTCTGAAAACAAGAGGTATACAAGGAAAACCAGACAATTTTCAGACAATAGGCGTTTAGACAGCTTGCCAGACGTCTAGACAGAAAACCAGACGAGTAGAGGAAAAATCATACAATTTTCAGAAAATAAGTGTCTAGACAGAAAACCAGACGTCTAGACAGAAAACCAGACATCTAGACGAAAAACCAAACAATTTTCAGACAAAAGACGTCTAGACAGCTTTCCAGACGTCTAGACAGAAAACCAGACATCTAGACGAAAAATAGACACTTTTCAGACATAAGACGTCTAGACAGCTTTCCAGACGTCTAGACGAAAAACCAGACAATTTTCAGACAATAGGCCACTACACAGCTTGCCAGACTTTTAAACAAAAAGCCAGACGTCTAGACGAAAAACCAGACAATTTTCAGGCAATGGGTGTCTAGACAGCTTGCCAGACGTCTAGACAGAAAACCTGACGTCTAGACAGAAAACTAAGTGTCTAGACGAGAAACTAGACAATTTTCAGACAATAGGTGTCTAGACAGCTTGCCAGACGTCTACACAGAAAACCAGACGTCTAGACGAAAAACCAGACAATTTTCAGACGAAAACGTCTAGACAGCTTCCCAGACGTCTAGACAAATAACCAAACGTATTGAAGGAAAACCAAACAATTTTCAGAAAATAAGCGTCTAAACAGCTTACCAGAAGTCTAGACAGAAAACCAGACGTCTGGACGAAAAGCCAGACATTTTTCAGACAGTAAGTGTCTAGACAGCTTGCCAGACGTCTAGACAGAAAACCAGACGTCTAGACGAAAAACCAGACGAGTAGAGGAAAAATTATACAATTTTCAGAAAATAAGCGTCCAGACAGAAAACCAGACGTCTAGAAAGAAAAGCAGACGTCTAGACGAAAACCAGACAATTCTATGACAATAGGCGTCTAGACAGCTTGCCAAGTGTCTAGACGAAAAAGCAGACAATTTTCAGACAATAGGCCACTAGACAGCTTGCCGGACGTTTAAACAAAAAACCAGACGTCTAGACAAAAAACCAGACAATTTTCAGACAATAGGTGTCTAGACAGCTTGCCAGACGTCTAGACAGAAAACCAAGTGTCTAGACGAGAAGCTAGACAATTTTCAGACAATAGGTGTTTAGACAGCTCGCCAGACGTCTAGACAGAAAACCAGACGTCTATACGAAAAACCAGACAATTTTCAGACAAAAACGTCTATACAGCTTGCCAGACGTCTATACAGAAAACCAGAGGTCTGGACAAAAAGCCAGACATTTTACAGACAATAGGCGTCTAGACAGCTTACCAAGTGTCTAGACGATAAGCCAGACGTCTAGACGAAAAACCAGAAATTTTCAGACAATGGGCGACTAGACAGCTTGCCAAGTGTCTTGTCGAAAACCAGACAATTTTCAGACAGAAGACAACTAGACAGAAAACCAGACGTCTGGACGAAAAGCCAGACATTTTTCTGACAATAGGCGTCTAGACAGCTTGCCAAGTATCTTGTCGAAAACCAGACAATTTTCAGACAAAAGACGTCTAGATAGAAAACCAGACGTCTGGACGAAAAGCCAGACATTTTTCTGACAATAGGCGTCTAGACAGCTTGCCAAGTGTCTTGTCAAAAACCAGACAATTTTCAGACAAAAGACGTCTAGACAGAAAACCAGACGTCTAGACGAAAAACCAGACAATTTTCAGACAATAGACGTCTAGACAGCTTGCCAAGTGTCTTGTCGAAAACCAGACAATTTTCAGATAAAAGACGTCTAGACAGAAAACCAGACGTCTAGACGAAAATCCAGACAATTTTCAGACAATAGGCGTGTAGACAGGTTTCCAGACGTCTAGACTGAAAACAAGAAGTATACAAGGAAAACCAGACAATTTCCAGACAATAGGCGTCTAGACAGCTTGCCAGACGTCTAGGCAGAAAACCAGACGTCTAGACGAAAATCCCGACAATTTTCAGACAATAGGCGTCTAGACAGGTTTCCAGACATCTAGACAGAAAACCAGACGTCTGGACGAAAAGCAAGACATTTTTGAGACAATAGGCGTCTAGACAGCTTGCCAGACGTCTAGACAGAAAACCAGACCAGTGGAGGAAAAATCATACAATTTTCAGAAAATAAACGTTTAGACAGAAAATCAGACGTCTAGACAGAAAACCAGACATCTAGACGAAAAACCAGACATATTTCAGACAATAGGCGTCTAGACAGCTTGCCAAGTGTCTTGTCGAAAACCAGACAATTTTTAGACAAAAGACGTCTAGACAGCAAACCAGACGTCTAGACGATAAACCAGACAGTTTTCAGACAATAGGCATCTAGACAGGTTTCCAGACGTCTATACTGAAACCAAGACGTATACAAGAAAAATCAGACAATTTTCAGAAAATAGGCGTCTAGACAGCTTGCCAGACCACTAGACAGAAAACCAGACAAGTAGAGGAAAAATCATACAATTGTCAGAAAATAAGTGTCTAGACGAAAAACCAGAAATTTTCAGACCATAGGCGTCTAGACAGCTTGCCAAGTGTCTTGTCAAAAACCAGACAATTTTCAGACAAAAGACGTCTAGACAGAAAACCAGACGTCTAGACGAAAAACCAGGCAAGTTTCAGACAATAGGCGTCTAGACAGGTTTCCAGACGTCTTGACTGAAAACAAGAGGTATACAAGGAAAACCAGACAATTTTCAGACAATAGGCGTCTAGACAGCTTGCCAGACAACTAGACAGAAAACCAGACGAGTAGAGGAAAAATCATACAATTTTCAGAAAATAAGTGTCTAGACAGAAAACCAGACGTCTAGACAGAAAACCAGACATCTAGACGAAAAACCAGACAATTTTCAGACAAAAGACGTCTAGACAGCTTTCCAGACGTCTAGACAGAAAACCAGACATCTAGACGAAAAATAGACACTTTTCAGACATGAGACGTCTAGACAGCTTTCCAGACGTCTAGACGAAAAACCAGACAATTTTCAGACAATAGGCCACTACACAGCTTGCCAGACTTTTAAACAAAAAGCCAGACGTCTAGACGAAAAACCAGACAATTTTCAGGCAATGGGTGTCTAGACAGCTTGCCAGACGTCTAGACAGAAAACTAAGTGTCTAGACGAGAAACTAGACAATTTTCAGACAATAGGTGTCTAGACAGCTTGCCAGACGTCTACACAGAAAACCAGACGTCTAGACGAAAAACCAGACAATTTTCAGACGAAAACGTCTAGACAGCTTCCCAGACGTCTAGACAAATAACCAAACGTATTGAAGGAAAACCAAACAATTTTCAGAAAATAAGCGTCTAAACAGCTTACCAGAAGTCTAGACAGAAAACCAGACGTCTGGACGAAAAGCCAGACATTTTTCAGACAGTAAGTGTCTAGACAGCTTGCCAGACGTCTAGACAGAAAACCAGACGTCTAGACGAAAAACCAGACGAGTAGAGGAAAAATTATACAATTTTCAGAAAATAAGCGTCCAGACAGAAAACCAGACGTCTAGAAAGAAAAGCAGACGTCTAGACGAAAACCAGACAATTCTATGACAATAGGCGTCTAGACAGCTTGCCAAGTGTCTAGACGAAAAAGCAGACAATTTTCAGACAATAGGCCACTAGACAGCTTACCGGACGTTTAAACAAAAAACCAGACGTCTAGACAAAAAACCAGACAATTTTCAGACAATAGGTGTCTAGACAGCTTGCCAGACGTCTAGACAGAAAACCAAGTGTCTAGACGAGAAGCTAGACAATTTTCAGACAATAGGTGTTTAGACAGCTCGCCAGACGTCTAGACAGAAAACCAGACGTCTATACGAAAAACCAGACAATTTTCAGACAAAAACGTCTATACAGCTTGCCAGACGTCTATACAGAAAACCAGAGGTCTGGACAAAAAGCCAGACATTTTACAGACAATAGGCGTCTAGACAGCTTACCAAGTGTCTAGACGATAAGCCAGACGTCTAGACGAAAAACCAGAAATTTTCAGACAATGGGCGACTAGACAGCTTGCCAAGTGTCTTGTCGAAAACCAGACAATTTTCAGACAGAAGACAACTAGACAGAAAACCAGACGTCTGGACGAAAAGCCAGACATTTTTCTGACAATAGGCGTCTAGACAGCTTGCCAAGTGTCTTGTCGAAAACCAGACAATTTTCAGACAAAAGACGTCTAGATAGAAAACCAGACGTCTGGACGAAAAGCCAGACATTTTTCTGACAATAGGCGTCTAGACAGCTTGCCAAGTGTCTTGTCAAAAACCAGACAATTTTCAGACAAAAGACGTCTAGACAGAAAACCAGACGTCTAGACGAAAAACCAGACAATTTTCAGACAATAGACGTCTAGACAGCTTGCCAAGTGTCTTGTCGAAAACCAGACAATTTTCAGATAAAAGACGTCTAGACAGAAAACCAGACGTCTAGACGAAAATCCAGACAATTTTCAGACAATAGGCGTGTAGACAGGTTTCCAGACGTCTAGACTGAAAACAAGAAGTATACAAGGAAAACCAGACAATTTCCAGACAATAGGCGTCTAGACAGCTTGCCAGACGTCTAGACAGAAAACCAGACCAGTGGAGGAAAAATCATACAATTTTCAGAAAATAAACGTTTAGACAGAAAATCAGACGTCTAGACAGAAAACCAGACATCTAGACGAAAAACCAGACATATTTCAGACAATAGGCGTCTAGACAGCTTGCCAAGTGTCTTGTCGAAAACCAGACAATTTTTAGACAAAAGACGTCTAGACAGCAAACCAGACGTCTAGACGATAAACCAGACAGTTTTCAGACAATAGGCATCTAGACAGGTTTCCAGACGTCTATACTGAAACCAAGACGTATACAAGAAAAATCAGACAATTTTCAGAAAATAGGCGTCTAGACAGCTTGCCAGACCACTAGACAGAAAACCAGACAAGTAGAGGAAAAATCATACAATTGTCAGAAAATAAGTGTCTAGACGAAAAACCAGAAATTTTCAGACCATAGGCGTCTAGACAGCTTGCCAAGTGTCTTGTCAAAAACCAGACAATTTTCAGACAAAAGACGTCTAGACAGAAAACCAGACGTCTAGACGAAAAACCAGGCAAGTTTCAGACAATAGGCGTCTAGACAGGTTTCCAGACGTCTTGACTGAAAACAAGAGGTATACAAGGAAAACCAGACAATTTTCAGACAATAGGCGTCTAGACAGCTTGCCAGACAACTAGACAGAAAACCAGACGAGTAGAGGAAAAATCATACAATTTTCAGAAAATAAGTGTCTAGACAGAAAACCAGACGTCTAGACAGAAAACCAGACATCTAGACGAAAAACCAAACAATTTTCAGACAAAAGACGTCTAGACAGCTTTCCAGACGTCTAGACAGAAAACCAGACATCTAGACGAAAAATAGACACTTTTCAGACATAAGACGTCTAGACAGCTTTCCAGACGTCTAGACGAAAAACCAGACAATTTTCAGACAATAGGCCACTACACAGCTTGCCAGACTTTTAAACAAAAAGCCAGACGTCTAGACGAAAAACCAGACAATTTTCAGGCAATGGGTGTCTAGACAGCTTGCCAGACGTCTAGACAGAAAACTAAGTGTCTAGACGAGAAACTAGACAATTTTCAGACAATAGGTGTCTAGACAGCTTGCCAGACGTCTACACAGAAAACCAGACGTCTAGACGAAAAACCAGACAATTTTCAGACAATGGGCGACTAGACAGCTTGCCAAGTGTCTTGTCGAAAACCAGACAATTTTCAGACAGAAGACAACTAGACAGAAAACCAGACGTCTGGACGAAAAGCCAGACATTTTTCTGACAATAGGCGTCTAGACAGCTTGCCAAGTGTCTTGTCGAAAACCAGACAATTTTCAGACAAAAGACGTCTAGATAGAAAACCAGACGTCTGGACGAAAAGCCAGACATTTTTCTGACAATAGGCGTCTAGACAGCTTGCCAAGTGTCTTGTCAAAAACCAGACAATTTTCAGACAAAAGACGTCTAGACAGAAAACCAGACGTCTAGACGAAAAACCAGACAATTTTCAGACAATAGACGTCTAGACAGCTTGCCAAGTGTCTTGTCGAAAACCAGACAATTTTCAGACAAAAGACGTCTAGACAGAAAACCAGACGTCTAGACGAAAATCCAGACAATTTTCAGACAATAGGCGTGTAGACAGGTTTCCAGACGTCTAGACTGAAAACAAGAAGTATACAAGGAAAACCAGACAATTTCCAGACAATAGGCGTCTAGACAGCTTGCCAGACGTCTAGGCAGAAAACCAGACGTCTAGACGAAAATCCCGACAATTTTCAGACAATAGGCGTCTAGACAGGTTTCCAGACATCTAGACAGAAAACCAGACGTCTGGACGAAAAGCAAGACATTTTTGAGACAATAGGCGTCTAGACAGCTTGCCAGACGTCTAGACAGAAAACCAGACCAGTGGAGGAAAAATCATACAATTTTCAGAAAATAAACGTTTAGACAGAAAATCAGACGTCTAGACAGAAAACCAGACATCTAGACGAAAAACCAGACATATTTCAGACAAAAGACGTCTAGACAGAAAACCAGACATCTAGACGAAAAACCAGGCAATTTTCAGACAATAGGCCACTGCACAGATTGCCAGACGTATAAACAAAAAACCAGACGTCTAGACGAAAAACCAGACATATTTCAGACAAAAGACGTCTAGACAGCTTTCCAGACGTCTAGACAGAAAACCAGACATCTAGACGAAAAACCAGACAATTTTCAGACAATAGGCGTCAAGACAGCTTGCCAGACGTCTAGACAGAAAACCAGACGAATAAAGGGAACACCAGACAATTTTCATAAAATAAGCGTCTAGACAGCTTGCCAGACATCTAGACAGAAAAGCAGACGTATAGACGAAAAACAGACAATTTCTAGACAATAGACGTCTAGAAAGCTTTCCAGACGTCTAGACAGAAAACCAGACGAATAGAGAAAAAATCATACAATTTTCAGAAAATAAGCGTCTAGACAGAAAACCAGACGTCTAGACAGAAAACCAGACATCTAGACAAAAAGAGACAATTTTCAGACATAAGGCGTCTAGACAGCTTTCCAAGTGTCTAGACGAAAAACCAGACAATTTTCAGACAAAAGACGTCTAGACAGCTTTCCAGACGCCTAGACAGAAAACCAGACGTCTAGACGAAAAACCAGACAATTTTCAGACAAAAACGTCTAGACAAATTGCCAGACGTCTAGACAGAAAACAGAACGTATGGCAGGAAAACAAAACAATTTTCAGAAAATAAGCGTGTAAACAGCTTACCAGACGTCTAAACAGAAAACCAGACGTCTGGACGAAAAGCCAGACATTTTTCAGACAATAGGCGTCTAGACAGCTTGCCAAGTGTCTTGTTGAAAACCAGACAATTTTCAGACAAAAGACGTCTAGACAGAAAACCAGACGTCTGGACGAAAAGCCAGACATTTTTCTGACAATAGGCGTCTAGACAGCTTGCCAAGTGTCTTGTCAAAAACCAGACAATTTTCAGACAAAAGACGTCTAGACAGAAAACCAGACGTCTAGACAAAAACCAGACAATTTTCAGACAATAAGTGTCTAGACAGCTTGCCAGACGTCTAGACAGAAAACCAGACGTCTAGACGAAAAACCAGACGAGTAGAGGAAAAATCATACAATTTTCAGAAAATAAGCGTCTTGACAGAAAACCAGACGTCTAGAAAGAAAAGCAGACGTCTAGACGAAAACCAGACAATTCTATGACAATAGGCGTCTAGACAGCTTGCCAAGTGTCTAGACGAAAAAGCAGACAATTTTCAGACAATAGGCCACTGGACATCTTGCCAGACGTTTAAACAAAAAACCAGACGTCTAGACGAAAAACCAGACAATTTTCAGACAAAAACGTCTATACAGCTTGCCAGACGTCTATACAGAAAACCAGACGTCTGGACTAAAAGCCAGACATTTTTCAGACAATAGGCGTCTAGACAGCTTACCAAGTGTCTAGACGATAAGCCAGACGTCTAGACGAAAAACCAGAAATTTTCAGACAATGGGTGACTAGACAGCTTGCCAAGTGTCTTGTCGAAAACCAGACAATTTTTAGACAGAAGACGTCTAGACAGCAAACCAGACGTCTAGACGATAAACCAGACAGTTTTCAGACAATAGGCATCTAGACAGGTTTCCAGACGTCTATACTGAAACCAAGACGTATACAAGAAAAATCAGACAATTTTCAGACAATAGATGTCTAGACAGCTTGCCAGACGTCTAGACAGAAAACCAGACAAGTAGAGGAAAAATCATACAATTTTCAGAAAATAAGCGTCTAGACGAAAAACCAGAAATTTTCAGACCATAGGCGTCTAGACAGCTTGCCAAGTGTCTTGTCAAAAACCAGACAATTTTCAGACAAAAGACATCTAGACAGAAAACCAGACGTCTAGACGAAAAACCAGGCAATTTTCAGACAATAGGCGTCTAGACAGGTTTCCAGACGTCTTGACTGAAAACAAGAGGTATACAAGGAAAACCAGACAATTTTCAGACAGTAGGCGTTTAGACAGCTTGCCAGACGTCTAGACAGAAAACCAGACGAGTAGAGGAAAAATCATACAATTTTCAGAAAATAAGTGTCTAGACAGAAAACCAGACGTCTAGACAGAAAACCAGACATCTAGACGAAAAACCAGACAATTTTCAGACAAAAGACGTCTAGACAGCTTTCCAGACGTCTAGACAGAAAACCAGACATCTAGACGAAAAATAGACACTTTTCAGACATGAGACGTCTAGACAGCTTTCCAGACGTCTAGACGAAAAACCAGACAATTTTCAGACAATAGGCCACTACACAGCTTGCGAGACTTTTAAAGAAAAAGCCAGACGTCTAGACGAAAAACCAGACAATTTTCAGGCAATGGGTGTCTAGACAGCTTGCCAGACGTCTAGACAGAAAACCTGACGTCTAGACAGAAAACTAAGTGTCTAGACGAGAAACTAGACAATTTTCAGACAATAGGTGTCTAGACAGCTTGCCAGACGTCTACACAGAAAACCAGACGTCTAGACGAAAAACCAGACAATTTTCAGACGAAAACGTCTAGACAGCTTCCCAGACGTCTAGACAGAAAACCAAACGTATTGAAGGAAAACCAAACAATTTTCAGAAAATAAGCGTCTAAACAGCTTACCAGAAGTCTAGACAGAAAACCAGACGTCTGGACGAAAAGCCAGACATTTTTCAGACAGTAAGTGTCTAGACAGCTTGCCAGACGTCTAGACAGAAAACCAGACGTCTAGACGAAAAACCAGACGAGTAGAGGAAAAATTATACAATTTTCAGAAAATAAGCGTCCAGACAGAAAACCAGACGTCTAGAAAGAAAAGCAGACGTCTAGACGAAAACCAGACAATTCTATGACAATAGGCGTCTAGACAGCTTGCCAAGTGTCTAGACGAAAAAGCAGACAATTTTCAGACAATAGGCCACTAGACAGCTTGCCAGACGTTTAAACAAAAAACCAGACGTCTAGACAAAAAACCAGACAATTTTCAGACAATAGGTGTCTAGACAGCTTGCCAGACGTCTAGACAGAAAACCAAGTGTCTAGACGAGAAGCTAGACAATTTTCAGACAATAGGTGTCTAGACAGCTCGCCAGACGTCTAGACAGAAAACCAGACGTCTATACGAAAAACCAGACAATTTTCAGACAAAAACGTCTATACAGCTTGCCAGACGTCTATACAGAAAACCAGAGGTCTGGACAAAAAGCCAGACATTTTACAGACAATAGGCGTCTAGACAGCTTACCAAGTGTCTAGACGATAAGCCAGACGTCTAGACGAAAAACCAGACAATTTTCAGACAAAAACGTCTATACAGCTTGCCAGACGTCTATACAGAAAACCAGAGGTCTGGACAAAAAGCCAGACATTTTACAGACAATAGGCGTCTAGACAGCTTACCAAGTGTCTAGACGATAAGCCAGACGTCTAGACGAAAAACCAGAAATTTTCAGACAATGGGCGACTAGACAGCTTGCCAAGTGTCTTGTCGAAAACCAGACAATTTTCAGACAAAAGACGTCTAGACAGAAAACCAGACGTCTGGACGAAAAGCCAGACATTTTTCTGACAATAGGCGTCTAGACAGCTTGCCAAGTGTCTTGTCGAAAACCAGACAATTTTTAGACAAAAGACGTCTAGACAGCAAACCAGACGTCTAGACGATAAACCAGACAGTTTTCAGACAATAGGCATCTAGACAGGTTTCCAGACGTCTATACTGAAACCAAGACGTATACAAGAAAAATCAGACAATTTTCAGACAATAGGCGTCTAGACAGCTTGCCAGACGTCTAGACAGAAAACCAGACAAGTAGAGGAAAAATCATACAATTTTCAGAAAATAAGTGTCTAGACGAAAAACCAGAAATTTTCAGACCATAGGCGTCTAGACAGCTTGCCAAGTGTCTTGTCAAAAACCAGACAATTTTCAGACAAAAGACGTCTAGACAGAAAACCAGACGTCTAGACGAAAAACCAGGCAAGTTTCAGACAATAGGCGTCTAGACAGGTTTCCAGACGTCTTGACTGAAAACAAGAGGTATACAAGGAAAACCAGACAATTTTCAGACAATAGGCGTCTAGACAGCTTGCCAGACAACTAGACAGAAAACCAGACGAGTAGAGGAAAAATCATACAATTTTCAGAAAATAAGTGTCTAGACAGAAAACCAGACGTCTAGACAGAAAACCAGACATCTAGACGAAAAACCAAACAATTTTCAGACAAAAGACGTCTAGACAGCTTTCCAGACGTCTAGACAGAAAACCAGACATCTAGACGAAAAATAGACACTTTTCAGACATAAGACGTCTAGACAGCTTTCCAGACGTCTAGACGAAAAACCAGACAATTTTCAGACAATAGGCCACTACACAGCTTGCCAGACTTTTAAACAAAAAGCCAGACGTCTAGACGAAAAACCAGACAATTTTCAGGCAATGGGTGTCTAGACAGCTTGCCAGACGTCTAGACAGAAAACCTGACGTCTAGACAGAAAACTAAGTGTCTAGACGAGAAACTAGACAATTTTCAGACAATAGGTGTCTAGACAGCTTGCCAGACGTCTACACAGAAAACCAGACGTCTAGACGAAAAACCAGACAATTTTCAGACGAAAACGTCTAGACAGCTTCCCAGACGTCTAGACAGATAACCAAACGTATTGAAAAAAAACCAAACAATTTTCAGAAAATAAGCGTCTAAACAGCTTACCAGAAGTCTAGACAGAAAACCAGACGTCTGGACGAAAAGCCAGACATTTTTCAGACAGTAAGTGTCTAGACAGCTTGCCAGACGTCTAGACAGAAAACCAGACGTCTAGACGAAAAACCAGACGAGTAGAGGAAAAATTATACAATTTTCAGAAAATAAGCGTCCAGACAGAAAACCAGACGTCTAGAAAGAAAAGCAGACGTCTAGACGAAAACCAGACAATTCTATGACAATAGGCGTCTAGACAGCTTGCCAAGTGTCTAGACGAAAAAGCAGACAATTTTCAGACAATAGGCCACTAGACAGCTTGCCAGACGTTTAAACAAAAAACCAGACGTCTAGACGAAAAACCAGACAATTTTCAGACAATAGGTGTCTAGACAGCTTGCCAGACGTCTAGACAGAAAACCAAGTGTCTAGACGAGAAGCTAGACAATTTTCAGACAATAGGTGTCTAGACAGCTCGCCAGACGTCTAGACAGAAAACCAGACGTCTATACGAAAAACCAGACAATTTTCAGACAAAAACGTCTATACAGCTTGCCAGACGTCTATACAGAAAACCAGAGGTCTGGACAAAAAGCCAGACATTTTACAGACAATAGGCGTCTAGACAGCTTACCAAGTGTCTAGACGATAAGCCAGACGTCTAGACGAAAAACCAGAAATTTTCAGACAATGGGCGACTAGACAGCTTGCCAAGTGTCTTGTCGAAAACCAGACAATTTTCAGACAAAAGACGTCTAGACAGAAAACCAGACGTCTGGACGAAAAGCCAGACATTTTTCTGACAATAGGCGTCTAGACAGCTTGCCAAGTGTCTTGTCGAAAACCAGACAATTTTTAGACAAAAGACGTCTAGACAGCAAACCAGACGTCTAGACGATAAACCAGACAGTTTTCAGACAATAGGCATCTAGACAGGTTTCCAGACGTCTATACTGATACCAAGACGTATACAAGAAAAATCAGACAATTTTCAGACAATAGGCGTCTAGACAGCTTGCCAGACGTCTAGACAGAAAACCAGACAAGTAGAGGAAAAATCATACAATTTTCAGAAAATAAGTGTCTAGACGAAAAACCAGAAATTTTCAGACCATAGGCGTCTAGACAGCTTACCAAGTGTCTTGTCAAAAACCAGACAATTTTCAGACAAAAGACGTCTAGACAGAAAACCAGACGTCTAGACGAAAAACCAGGCAAGTTTCAGACAATAGGCGTCTAGACAGGTTTCCAGACGTCTTGACTGAAAACAAGAGGTATACAAGGAAAACCAGACAATTTTCAGACAATAGGCGTCTAGACAGCTTGCCAGACAACTAGACAGAAAACCAGACGAGTAGAGGAAAAATCATACAATTTTCAGAAAATAAGTGTCTAGACAGAAAACCAGACGTCTAGACAGAAAACCAGACATCTAGACGAAAAACCAGACAATTTTCAGACAAAAGACGTCTAGACAGCTTTCCAGACGTCTAGACAGAAAACCAGACATCTAGACGAAAAATAGACACTTTTCAGACATAAGACGTCTAGACAGCTTTCCAGACGTCTAGACGAAAAACCAGACAATTTTCAGACAATAGGCCACTACACAGCTTGCCAGACTTTTAAACAAAAAGCCAGACGTCTAGACGAAAAACCAGACAATTTTCAGGCAATGGGTGTCTAGACAGCTTGCCAGACGTCTAGACAGAAAACCTGACGTCTAGACAGAAAACTAAGTGTCTAGACGAGAAACTAGACAATTTTCAGACAATAGGTGTCTAGACAGCTTGCCAGACGTCTACACAGAAAACCAGACGTCTAGACGAAAAACCAGACAATTTTCAGACGAAAACGTCTAGACAGCTTCCCAGACGTCTAGACAGATAACCAAACGTATTGAAAAAAAACCAAACAATTTTCAGAAAATAAGCGTCTAAACAGCTTACCAGAAGTCTAGACAGAAAACCAGACGTCTGGACGAAAAGCCAGACATTTTTCAGACAGTAAGTGTCTAGACAGCTTGCCAGACGTCTAGACAGAAAAGCAGACGTCTAGACGAAAAACCAGACGAGTAGAGGAAAAATTATACAATTTTCAGAAAATAAGCGTCCAGACAGAAAACCAGACGTCTAGAAAGAAAAGCAGACGTCTAGACGAAAACCAGACAATTCTATGACAATAGGCGTCTAGACAGCTTGCCAAGTGTCTAGACGAAAAAGCAGACAATTTTCAGACAATAGGCCACTAGACAGCTTGCCAGACGTTTAAACAAAAAACCAGACGTCTAGACAAAAAACCAGACAATTTTCAGACAATAGGTGTCTAGACAGCTTGCCAGACGTCTAGACAGAAAACCAAGTGTCTAGACGAGAAGCTAGACAATTTTCAGACAATAGGTGTCTAGACAGCTCGCCAGACGTCTAGACAGAAAACCAGACGTCTAGACGAAAAACCAGACAATTTTCAGACAGAAACGTCTATACAGCTTGCCAGACGTCTATACAGAAAACCAGACGTCTGGACAAAAAGCCAGACATTTTACAGACAATAGGCGTCTAGACAGCTTACCAAGTGTCTAGACGATAAGCCAGACGTCTAGACGAAAAACCAGAAATTTTCAGACAATGGGCGACTAGACAGCTTGCCAAGTGTCTTGTCGAAAACCAGACAATTTTCAGACAGAAGACGTCTAGACAGCAAACCAGACGTCTAGACGATAAACCAGACAGTTTTCAGACAATAGGCATCTAGACAGGTTTCCAGACGTCTATACTGAAACCAAGACGTATACAAGAAAAATCAGACAATTTTCAGACAATACGCGTCTAGACAGCTTGCCAGACGTCTAGACAGAAAACCAGACAAGTAGAGGAAAAATCATACAATTTTCAGAAAATAAGCGTCTAGACGAAAAACCAGAAATTTTTAGACAATGGGCGACTAGACAGCTTGCCAAGTGTCTTGTCGAAAACCAGACAATTTTCAGACAAAAGACGTCTAGACAGCTTCCCAGACGTCTAGACAGATAACCAAACATATTGAAGGAAAACCAAACAATTTTCAGAAAATAAGCGTCTAAACAGCTTACCAGAAGTCTAGACAGAAAACCAGACGTCTGGACGAAAAGCTAGAATTTTCCAGACAATAAGTGTCTAGACAGCTTGCCAGACGTCTAGACAGAAAACCAGACGTCTAGACGAAAAACCAGACGAGTAGAGGAAAAATTATACAATTTTCAGAAAATAAGCGTCCAGACAGAAAACCAGACGTCTAGAAAGAAAAGCAGACGTCTAGACGAAAACCAGACGATTCTATGACAATAGGCGTCTAGACAGCTTGCCAAGTGTCTAGACGAAAAAGCAGACAATTTTCAGACAATAGGCCACTAGACAGCTTGCCAGACGTTTAAACAAAAAACCAGACGTCTAGACGAAAAACCAGACAATTTTCAGACAATAGGTGTCTAGACAGCTTGCCAGACGTCTAGACAGAAAACCAAGTGTCTAAACGAGAAGCTAGACAATTTTCAGACAATAGGTGTCTAGACAGCTCGCCAGACGTCTAGACAGAAAACCAGACGTCTAGACGAAAAACCAGACAATTTTCAGACAAAAACGTCTATACAGCTTGCCAGACGTCTATACAGAAAACCAGACGTCTGGACAAAAAGCCAGACATTTTACAGACAATAGGCGTCTAGACAGCTTACCAAGTGTCCAGACGATAAGCCAGACGTCTAGACGAAAAACCAGAAATTTTCAGACAATGGGCAACTAGACAGCTTGCCAAGTGTCTTGTCGAAAACCAGACAATTTTCAGACAGAAGACGTCTAGACAGAAAACCAGACGTCTGGACGAAAAGCCAGACATTTTTCTGACAATAGGCGTCTAGACAGCTTGCCAAGTGTCTTGTCGAAAACCAGACAATTTTCAGACAAAAGAAGTCTAGACAGAAAACCAGACGTCTGGACGAAAAGCCAGACATTTTTCTGACAATAGGCGTCTAGACAGCTTGCCAAGTGTCTTGTCAAAAACCAGACAATTTTCAGACAAAAGACGTCTAGACAGAAAACCAGACGTCTAGACGAAAATCCAGACAATTTTCAGACAATAGGCGTCTAGACAGGTTTCCAGACGTCTAGACAGAAAACCAGACGTCTGGACGAAAAGCAAGACATTTTTGAGACAATAGGCGTCTAGACAGCTTGCCAGACGTCTAGACAGAAAACCAGACCAGTGGAGGAAAAATCATACAATTTTCAGAAAATAAGCGTTTAGACAGAAAATCAGACGTCTAGACAGAAAACCAGACATCTAGACGAAAAACCAGACATATTTCAGACAAAAGACGTCTAGACAGCTTTCCAGACGTCTAGACACAAAACCAGACATCTACACGAAAAACCAGGCAATTTTCAGACAATAGGCCACTGCACAGATTGCCAGACGTATAAACAAAAAACCAGACGTCTAGACGAAAAACCAGACATATTTTAGACAAAAGACGTCTAGACAGCTTTCCAGACGTCTAGACAGAAAACCAGACATCTAGACGAAAAACCAGACAATTTTCAGACAATAGGCGTCAAGACAGCTTGCCAGACGTCTAGACAGAAAACCAAGTGTCTAGACGAGAAGCTAGACAATTTTCAGACAATAGGTGTCTAGACAGCTCGCCAGACGTCTAGACAGAAAACCAGACGTCTAGACGAAAAACCAGACAATTTTCAGACAAAAACGTCTATACAGCTTGCCAGACGTCTATACAGAAAACCAGACGTCTGGACAAAAAGCCAGACATTTTACAGACAATAGGCGTCTAGACAGCTTACCAAGTGTCTAGACGATAAGCCAGACGTCTAGACGAAAAACCAGAAATTTTCAGACAATTGGCGACTAGACAGCTTGCCAAGTGTCTTGTCGAAAACCAGACAATTTTCAGACAGAAGACGTCTAGACAGCAAACCAGACGTCTAGACGATAAACCAGACAGTTTTCAGGCAATAGGCATCTAGACAGGTTTCCAGACGTCTATACTGAAACCAAGACGTATACAAGAAAAATCAGACAATTTTCAGACAATAGGCGTCTAGACAGCTTGCCAGACGTCTAGACAGAAAACCAGACAAGTAGAAGAAAAATCATACAATTTTCAGAAAATAAGCGTCTAGACGAAAAATCATACAATTTTCAGAAAATAAGTGTCTAGACAGAAAACCAGACGTCTAGACAGAAAACCAGACATCTAGACGAAAAACCAGACAATTTTCAGACAAAAGACGTCTAGACAGCTTTCCAGACGTCTAGACAGAAAACCAGACATCTAGACGAAAAATAGACTCTTTTCAGACATAAGACGTCTAGACAGCTTTCCAGACGTCTAGACGAAAAACCAGACAATTTTCAGACAATAGGCCACTACACAGCTTGCCAGACTTTTAAACAAAAAGCCAGACGTCTAGACGAAAAACCAGACAATTTTCAGGCAATGGGTGTCTAGACAGCTTGCCAGACGTCTAGACAGAAAACCTGACGTCTAGACAGAAAACTAAGTTTCTAGACGAGAAACTAGACAATTTTCAGACAATAGGTGTTTAGACAGCTTGCCAGACGTCTCCACAGAAAACCAGACGTCTAGACGAAAAACCAGACAATTTTCAGACGAAAACGTCTAGACAGCTTCCCAGACGTCTAGACAGATAACCAAACGTATTGAGGGAAAACCAAACAATTTTTAGAAAATAAGCGTCTAAACAGCTTACCAGAAGTCTAGACAGAAAACCAGACGTCTGGACGAAAAGCCAGACATTTTTCAGACAATAAGAGTCTAGACAGCTTGCCAGACGTCTAGACAGAAAACCAGACGTCTAGACGAAAAACCAGACGAGTAGAGGAAAAATTATACAATTTTCAGAAAATAAGCGTCCAGACAGAAAACCAGACGTCTAGAAAGAAAAGCAGACGTCTAGACGAAAACCAGACAATTCTATGACAATAGGCGTCTAGACAGCTTGCCAAGTGTCTAGACGAAAAAGCAGACAATTTTCGGACAATAGGCCACTAGACAGCTTGCCAGACGTTTAAACAAAAAACCAGACGTCTAGACGAAAAACCAGACAATTTTCAGACAATAGGTGTCTAGACAGCTTGCCAGACGTCTAGACAGAAAACCAAGTGTCTAGACGAGAAGCTAGACAATTTTCAGACAATAGGTGTCTAGACAGCTCGCCAGACGTCTAGACAGAAAACCAGACGTCTAGACGAAAAATCATACAATTTTCAGAAAATAAGTGTCTAGACAGAAAACCAGACGTCTAGACAGAAAACCAGACATCTAGACGAAAAACCAGACAATTTTCAGACAAAAGACGTCTAGACAGCTTTCCAGACGTCTAGGCAGAAAACCAGACATCTAGACGAAAAATAGACTCTTTTCAGACATAAGACGTCTAGACAGATTTCCAGACGTCTAGACGAAAAACCAGACAATTTTCAGACAATAGGCCACTACACAGCTTGCCAGACTTTTAAACAAAAAGCCAGACGTCTAGACGAAAAACCAGACAATTTTCAGGCAATGGGTGTCTAGACAGCTTGCCAGACGTCTAGACAGAAAACCTGACGTCTAGACAGAAAACTAAGTGTCTAGACGAGAAACTAGACAATTTTCAGACAATAGGTGTTTAGACAGCTTGCCAGACGTCTACACAGAAAACCAGATGTCTAGACGAAAAACCAGACAATTTTCAGACGAAAATGTCTAGACAGCTTCCCAGACGTCTAGACAGATAACCAAACGTATTGAAGGAAAACCAAACAATTTTCAGAAAATAAGCGTCTAAACAGCTTACCAGAAGTCTAGACAGAAAACCAGACGTCTGGACGAAAAGCCAGACATTTTTCAGACAATAAGTGTCTAGACAGCTTGCCAGACGTCTAGACAGAAAACCAGACGTCTAGACGAAAAACCAGACGAGTAGAGGAAAAATCATACAATTTTCAGAAAATAAGCGTCCAGACAGAAAACCAGACGTCTAGAAAGAAAAGCAGACGTCTAGACGAAAACCAGACAATTCTATGACAATAGGCGTCTAGACAGCTTGCCAAGTGTCTAGACGAAAAAGCAGACAATTTTCAGACAATAGGCCACTGGACAGCTTGCCAGACGTTTAAACAAAAAACCAGACGTCTAGACGAAAAACCAGACAATTTTCAGACAATAGGTGTCTAGACAGCTTGCCAGACGTCTAGACAGAAAACCAAGTGTCTAGACGAGAAGCTAGACAATTTTCAGACAATAGGTGTCTAGACAGCTCGCCAGACGTCTAGACAGAAAACCAGACGTCTAGACAAAAAACCAGACAATTTTCAGACAAAAACGTCTATACAGCTTGCCAGACGTCTATACAGAAAACCAGACGTCTGGACAAAAAGCCAGACATTTTTCAGACAATAGGCGTCTAGACAGCTTACCAAGTGTCTAGACGATAAGCCAGACGTCTAGACGAAAAACCAGAAATTTTCAGACAATGGGTGACTAGACAGCTTGCCAAGTGTCTTGTCGAAAACCAGACAATTTTTAGACAGAAGACGTCTAGACAGCAAACCAGACGTCTAGACGATAAACCAGAAAGTTTTCAGACAATAGGCGTCTAGACAGGTTTCCAGACGTCTGTACTGAAACCAAGACGTATACAAGAAAAATCAGACAATTTTCAGACAATAGGCGTCTAGACAGCTTGCCAGACGTCTAGACTGAAAACCAGACAAGTAGAGGAAAAACCATACAATTTTCAGAAAATAAGCGTCTAGACGAAAAACCAGAAATTTTCAGACCATAGGCGTCTAGACAGCTTGCCAAGTGTCTTGTCAAAAACCAGACAATTTTCAGACAAAAGACGTCTAGACAGAAAACCAGACGTCTAGACGAAAAACCAGACAATTTTCAGACAATAGGCGTCTAGACAGGTTTCCAGACGTCTTGACTGAAAACAAGAGGTATACAAGGAAAACCAGACAATTTTCAGACAATAGGCGTTTAGACAGCATGCCAGACGTCTAGACAGAAAACCAGACGAGTAGAGGAAAAATCATACAATTTTCAGAAAATAAGTGTCTAGACAGAAAACCAGACGTCTAGACAGAATACCAGACATCTAGACGAAAAACCAGACAATTTTCAGACAAAAGACGTCTAGACAGCTTTCCAGACGTCTAGACAGAAAACCAGACATCTAGACGAAAAATAGACACTTTTCAGACATAAGACGTCTAGACAGCTTTCCAGACGTCTAGACGAAAAACCAGACAATTTTCAGACAATAGGCCACTACACAGCTTGCCAGACTTTTAAACAAAAAGCCAGACGTCTAGACGAAAAACCAGACAATTTTCAGGCAATGGGTGTCTAGACAGCTTGCCAGACGTCTAGACAGAAAACCTGACGTCTAGACAGAAAACTAAGTGTCTAGACGAAAAAGCAGACAATTTTCAGACAATAGGCCACTAGACAGCTTGCCAGAAGTTTAAACAAAAAACCAGACGTCTACACGAAAAACCAGACAATTTTCAGACCATAGGTGTCTAGACAGCTTGCCAGACGTCTAGACAGAAAACAAAGTGTCTAGACGAGAAGCTAGACAATTTTCAGACAATAGGTGTCTAGACAGCTCGCCAGACGTCTAGACAGAAAACCAGACGTCTAGACGAAAAACCAGACAATTTTCAGACAAAAACGTCTATACAGCTTGCCAGACGTCTATACAGAAAACCAGACGTCTGGACAAAAAGCCAGACATTTTACAGACAATAGGTGTCTAGACAGCTTGCCAGACGTCTAGACAGAAAACCAAGTGTCTAGACGAGAAGCTAGACAATTTTCAGACAATAGGTGTCTAGACAGCTCGCCAGACGTCTAGACAGAAAACCTGACGTCTAGACAGAAAACTAAGTGTCTAGACGAAAAACCAGAAATTTTCAGACAATGGGCGACTAGACAGCTTGCCAAGTGTCTTGTCGAAAACCAGACAATTTTCAGACAAAAGACGTCTAGACAGAAAACCAGACGTCTGGAGGAAAAGCCAGACATTTTTCTGACAATAGGCGTCTAGACAGCTTGCCAAGTGTCTTGTCGAAAACCAGACAATTTTTAGACAAAAGACGTCTAGACAGCAAACCAGACGTCTAGACGATAAACCAGACAGTTTTCAGACAATAGGCATCTAGACAGGTTTCCAGACGTCTATACTGATACCAAGACGTATACAAGAAAAATCAGACAATTTTCAGACAATAGGCGTCTAGACAGCTTGCCAGACGTCTAGACTGAAAACCAGACAAGTAGAGGAAAAATCATACAATTTTCAGAAAATAAGTGTCTAGACGAAAAACCAGAAATTTTCAGACCATAGGCGTCTAGACAGCTTACCAAGTGTCTTGTCAAAAACCAGACAATTTTCAGACAAAAGACGTCTAGACAGAAAACCAGACGTCTAGACGAAAAACCAGGCAAGTTTCAGACAATAGGCGTCTAGACAGGTTTCCAGACGTCTTGACTGAAAACAAGAGGTATACAAGGAAAACCAGACAATTTTCAGACAATAGGCGTCTAGACAGCTTGCCAGACAACTAGACAGAAAACCAGACGAGTAGAGGAAAAATCATACAATTTTCAGAAAATAAGTGTCTAGACAGAAAACCAGACGTCTAGACAGAAAACCAGACATCTAGACGAAAAACCAGACAATTTTCAGACAAAAGACGTCTAGACAGCTTTCCAGACGTCTAGACAGAAAACCAGACATCTAGACGAAAAATAGACACTTTTCAGACATGAGACGTCTAGACAGCTTTCCAGACGTCTAGACGAAAAACCAGACAATTTTCAGACAATAGGCCACTACACAGCTTGCCAGACTTTTAAACAAAAAGCCAGACGTCTAGACGAAAAACCAGACAATTTTCAGGCAATGGGTGTCTAGACAGCTTGCCAGACGTCTAGACAGAAAACCTGACGTCTAGACAGAAAACTAAGTGTCTAGACGAGAAACTAGACAATTTTCAGACAATAGGTGTCTAGACAGCTTGCCAGACGTCTACACAGAAAA
Source organism: Haliclystus octoradiatus (assembly GCA_916610825.1). NCBI lineage: Eukaryota > Metazoa > Cnidaria > Staurozoa > Stauromedusae > Haliclystidae > Haliclystus > Haliclystus octoradiatus. The sequence continues at coordinate 11,272,315 of OU744453.1, forward strand.
CCAGACGTCTAGACGAAAAACCAGACAATTTTCAGACGAAAACGTCTAGACAGCTTCCCAGACGTCTAGACAGATAACCAAACGTATTGAAAAAAAACCAAACAATTTTCAGAAAATAAGCGTCTAAACAGCTTACCAGAAGTCTAGACAGAAAACCAGACGTCTGGACGAAAAGCCAGACATTTTTCAGACAGTAAGTGTCTAGACAGCTTGCCAGACGTCTAGACAGAAAACCAGACGTCTAGACGAAAAACCAGACGAGTAGAGGAAAAATTATACAATTTTCAGAAAATAAGCGTCCAGACAGAAAACCAGACGTCTAGAAAGAAAAGCAGACGTCTAGACGAAAACCAGACAATTCTATGACAATAGGCGTCTAGACAGCTTGCCAAGTGTCTAGACGAAAAAGCAGACAATTTTCAGACAATAGGCCACTAGACAGCTTGCCAGACGTTTAAACAAAAAACCAGACGTCTAGACAAAAAACCAGACAATTTTCAGACAATAGGTGTCTAGACAGCTTGCCAGACGTCTAGACAGAAAACCAAGTGTCTAGACGAGAAGCTAGACAATTTTCAGACAATAGGTGTCTAGACAGCTCGCCAGACGTCTAGACAGAAAACCAGACGTCTAGACGAAAAACCAGACAATTTTCAGACAGAAACGTCTATACAGCTTGCCAGACGTCTATACAGAAAACCAGACGTCTGGACAAAAAGCCAGACATTTTACAGACAATAGGCGTCTAGACAGCTTACCAAGTGTCTAGACGATAAGCCAGACGTCTAGACGAAAAACCAGAAATTTTCAGACAATGGGCGACTAGACAGCTTGCCAAGTGTCTTGTCGAAAACCAGACAATTTTCAGACAGAAGACGTCTAGACAGCAAACCAGACGTCTAGACGATAAACCAGACAGTTTTCAGACAATAGGCATCTAGACAGGTTTCCAGACGTCTATACTGAAACCAAGACGTATACAAGAAAAATCAGACAATTTTCAGACAATACGCGTCTAGACAGCTTGCCAGACGTCTAGACAGAAAACCAGACAAGTAGAGGAAAAATCATACAATTTTCAGAAAATAAGCGTCTAGACGAAAAACCAGAAATTTTTAGACAATGGGCGACTAGACAGCTTGCCAAGTGTCTTGTCGAAAACCAGACAATTTTCAGACAAAAGACGTCTAGACAGCTTCCCAGACGTCTAGACAGATAACCAAACGTATTGAAGGAAAACCAAACAATTTTCAGAAAATAAGCGTCTAAACAGCTTACCAGAAGTCTAGACAGAAAACCAGACGTCTGGACGAAAAGCCAGAATTTTCCAGACAATAAGTGTCTAGACAGCTTGCCAGACGTCTAGACAGAAAACCAGACGTCTAGACGAAAAACCAGACGAGTAGAGGAAAAATTATACAATTTTCAGAAAATAAGCGTCCAGACAGAAAACCAGACGTCTAGAAAGAAAAGCAGACGTCTAGACGAAAACCAGACAATTCTATGACAATAGGCGTCTAGACAGCTTGCCAAGTGTCTAGACGAAAAAGCAGACAATTTTCAGACAATAGGTGTCTAGACAGCTTGCCAGACGTTTAAACAAAAAACCAGACGTCTAGACGAAAAACCAGACAATTTTCAGACAATAGGTGTCTAGACAGCTTGCCAGACGTCTAGACAGAAAACCAAGTGTCTAAACGAGAAGCTAGACAATTTTCAGACAATAGGTGTCTAGACAGCTCGCCAGACGTCTAGACAGAAAACCAGACGTCTAGACGAAAAACCAGACAATTTTCAGACAAAAACGTCTATACAGCTTGCCAGACGTCTATACAGAAAACCAGACGTCTGGACAAAAAGCCAGACATTTTACAGACAATAGGCGTCTAGACAGCTTACCAAGTGTCCAGACGATAAGCCAGACGTCTAGACGAAAAACCAGAAATTTTCAGACAATGGGCAACTAGACAGCTTGCCAAGTGTCTTGTCGAAAACCAGACAATTTTCAGACAGAAGACGTCTAGACAGAAAACCAGACGTCTGGACGAAAAGCCAGACATTTTTCTGACAATAGGCGTGTAGACAGCTTGCCAAGTGTCTTGTCGAAAACCAGACAATTTTCAGACAAAAGAAGTCTAGACAGAAAACCAGACGTCTGGACGAAAAGCCAGACATTTTTCTGACAATAGGCGTCTAGACAGCTTGCCAAGTGTCTTGTCAAAAACCAGACAATTTTCAGACAAAAGACGTCTAGACAGATAACCAGACGTCTAGACGAAAAACCAGACAATTTTCAGACAATAGACGTCTATACAGCTTGCCAAGTGTCTTGTCGAAAACCAGACAATTTTCAGACAAAAGACGTCTAGACAGAAAACCAGACGTCTAGACGAAAATCCAGACAATTTTCAGACAATAGGCGTCTAGACAGGTTTCCAGACGTCTAGACAGAAAACCAGACGTCTGGACGAAAAGCAAGACATTTTTGAGACAATAGGCGTCTAGACAGCTTGCCAGACGTCTAGACAGAAAACCAGACCAGTGGAGGAAAAATCATACAATTTTCAGAAAATAAGCGTTTAGACAGAAAATCAGACGTCTAGACAGAAAACCAGACATCTAGACGAAAAACCAGACATATTTCAGACAAAAGACGTCTAGACAGCTTTCCAGACGTCTAGACAGAAAACCAGACATCTACACGAAAAACCAGGCAATTTTCAGACAATAGGCCACTGCACAGATTGCCAGACGTATAAACAAAAAACCAGACGTCTAGACGAAAAACCAGACATATTTTAGACAAAAGACGTCTAGACAGCTTTCCAGACGTCTAGACAGAAAACCAGACATCTAGACGAAAAACCAGACAATTTTCAGACAATAGGCGTCAAGACAGCTTGCCAGACGTCTAGACAGAAAACCAAGTGTCTAGACGAGAAGCTAGACAATTTTCAGACAATAGGTGTCTAGACAGCTCGCCAGACGTCTAGACGGAAAACCAGACGTCTAGACGAAAAACCAGACAATTTTCAGACAAAAACGTCTATACAGCTTGCCAGACGTCTATACAGAAAACCAGACGTCTGGACAAAAAGCCAGACATTTTACAGACAATAGGCGTCTAGACAGCTTACCAAGTGTCTAGACGATAAGCCAGACGTCTAGACGAAAATCCAGACAATTTTCAGACAATAGGCGTCTAGACAGGTTTCCAGACGTCTAGACAGAAAACCAGACGTCTGGACGAAAAGCAAGACATTTTTGAGACAATAGGCGTCTAGACAGCTTGCCAGACGTCTAGACAGAAAACCAGACCAGTGGAGGAAAAATCATACAATTTTCAGAAAATAAGCGTTTAGACAGAAAATCAGACGTCTAGACAGAAAACCAGACATCTAGACGAAAAACCAGACATATTTCAGACAAAAGACGTCTAGACAGCTTTCCAGACGTCTAGACAGAAAACCAGACATCTACACGAAAAACCAGGCAATTTTCAGACAATAGGCCACTGCACAGATTGCCAGACGTATAAACAAAAAACCAGACGTCTAGACGAAAAACCAGACATATTTTAGACAAAAGACGTCTAGACAGCTTTCCAGACGTCTAGACAGAAAACCAGACATCTAGACGAAAAACCAGACAATTTTCAGACAATAGGCGTCAAGACAGCTTGCCAGACGTCTAGACAGAAAACCAAGTGTCTAGACGAGAAGCTAGACAATTTTCAGACAATAGGTGTCTAGACAGCTCGCCAGACGTCTAGACGGAAAACCAGACGTCTAGACGAAAAACCAGACAATTTTCAGACAAAAACGTCTATACAGCTTGCCAGACGTCTATACAGAAAACCAGACGTCTGGACAAAAAGCCAGACATTTTACAGACAATAGGCGTCTAGACAGCTTACCAAGTGTCTAGACGATAAGCCAGACGTCTAGACGAAAAACCAGAAATTTTCAGACAATTGGCGACTAGACAGCTTGCCAAGTGTCTTGTCGAAAACCAGACAATTTTCAGACAGAAGACGTCTAGACAGCAAACCAGACGTCTAGACGATAAACCAGACAGTTTTCAGACAATAGGCATCTAGACAGGTTTCCAGACGTCTATACTGAAACCAAGACGTATACAAGAAAAATCAGACAATTTTCAGACAATAGGCGTCTAGACAGCTTGCCAGACGTCTAGACAGAAAACCAGACAAGTAGAAGAAAAATCATACAATTTTCAGAAAATAAGCGTCTAGACGAAAAATCATACAATTTTCAGAAAATAAGTGTCTAGACAGAAAACCAGACGTCTAGACAGAAAACCAGACATCTAGACGAAAAACCAGACAATTTTCAGACAAAAGACGTCTAGACAGCTTTCCAGACGTCTAGACGAAAAACCAGACAATTTTCAGACAATAGGCCACTACACAGCTTGCCAGACTTTTAAACAAAAAGCCAGACGTCTAGACGAAAAACCAGACAATTTTCAGGCAATGGGTGTCTAGACAGCTTGCCAGACGTCTAGACAGAAAACCTGACGTCTAGACAGAAAACTAAGTTTCTAGACGAGAAACTAGACAATTTTCAGACAATAGGTGTTTAGACAGCTTGCCAGACGTCTACACAGAAAACCAGACGTCTAGACGAAAAACCAGACAATTTTCAGACGAAAACGTCTAGACAGCTTCCCAGACGTCTAGACAGATAACCAAACGTATTGAGGGAAAACCAAACAATTTTTAGAAAATAAGCGTCTAAACAGCTTACCAGAAGTCTAGACAGAAAACCAGACGTCTGGACGAAAAGCCAGACATTTTTCAGACAATAAGAGTCTAGACAGCTTGCCAGACGTCTAGACAGAAAACCAGACGTCTAGACGAAAAACCAGACGAGTAGAGGAAAAATTATACAATTTTCAGAAAATAAGCGTCCAGACAGAAAACCAGACGTCTAGAAAGAAAAGCAGACGTCTAGACGAAAACCAGACAATTCTATGACAATAGGCGTCTAGACAGCTTGCCAAGTGTCTAGACGAAAAAGCAGACAATTTTCGGACAATAGGCAACTAGACAGCTTGCCAGACGTTTAAACAAAAAACCAGACGTCTAGACGAAAAACCAGACAATTTTCAGACAATAGGTGTCTAGACAGCTTGCCAGACGTCTAGACAGAAAACCAAGTGTCTAGACGAGAAGCTAGACAATTTTCAGACAATAGGTGTCTAGACAGCTCGCCAGACGTCTAGACAGAAAACCAGACGTCTAGACGAAAAATCATACAATTTTCAGAAAATAAGTGTCTAGACAGAAAACCAGACGTCTAGACAGAAAACCAGACATCTAGACGAAAAACCAGACAATTTTCAGACAAAAGACGTCTAGACAGCTTTCCAGACGTCTAGACAGAAAACCAGACATCTAGACGAAAAATAGACTCTTTTCAGACATAAGACGTCTAGACAGATTTCCAGATGTCTAGACGAAAAACCAGACAATTTTCAGACAATAGGCCACTACACAGCTTGCCAGACTTTTAAACAAAAAGCCAGACGTCTAGACGAAAAACCAGACAATTTTCAGGCAATGGGTGTCTAGACAGCTTGCCAGACGTCTAGACAGAAAACCTGACGTCTAGACAGAAAACTAAGTGTCTAGACGAGAAACTAGACAATTTTCAGACAATAGGTGTTTAGACAGCTTGCCAGACGTCTACACAGAAAACCAGATGTCTAGACGAAAAACCAGACAATTTTCAGACGAAAATGTCTAGACAGCTTCCCAGACGTCTAGACAGATAACCAAACGTATTGAAGGAAAACCAAACAATTTTCAGAAAATAAGCGTCTAAACAGCTTACCAGAAGTCTAGACAGAAAACCAGACGTCTGGACGAAAAGCCAGACAATTTTCAGACAATAGGCGTCTAGACAGCTTGCCAGACGTCTAGACAGAAAACCAGACGTCTAGACGAAAAACCAGACGAGTAGAGGAAAAATCATACAATTTTCAGAAAATAAGCGTCCAGACAGAAAACCAGACGTCTAGAAAGAAAAGCAGACGTCTAGACGAAAACCAGACAATTCTATGACAATAGGCGTCTAGACAGCTTGCCAAGTGTCTAGACGAAAAAGCAGACAATTTTCAGACAATAGGCCACTGGACAGCTTGCCAGACGTTTAAACAAAAAACCAGACGTCTAGACGAAAAACCAGACAATTTTCAGACAATAGGTGTCTAGACAGCTTGCCAGACGTCTAGACAGAAAACCAAGTGTCTAGACGAGAAGCTAGACAATTTTCAGACAATAGGTGTCTAGACAGCTCACCAGACGTCTAGACAGAAAACCAGACGTCTAGACAAAAAACCAGACAATTTTCAGACAAAAACGTCTATACAGCTTGCCAGACGTCTATACAGAAAACCAGACGTCTGGACAAAAAGCCAGACATTTTTCAGACAATAGGCGTCTAGACAGCTTACCAAGTGTCTAGACGATAAGCCAGACGTCTAGACGAAAAACCAGAAATTTTCAGACAATGGGTGACTAGACAGCTTGCCAAGTGTCTTGTCGAAAACCAGACAATTTTTAGACAGAAGACGTCTAGACAGCAAACCAGACGTCTAGACGATAAACCAGACAGTTTTCAGACAATAGGCATCTAGACAGGTTTCCAGACGTCTATACTGAAACCAAGACGTATACAAGAAAAATCAGACAATTTTCAGACAATAGGCGTCTAGACAGCTTGCCAGACGTCTAGACAGAAAACCAGACAAGTAGAGGAAAAACCATACAATTTTCAGAAAATAAGCGTCTAGACGAAAAACCAGAAATTTTCAGACCATAGGCGTCTAGACAGCTTGCCAAGTGTCTTGTCAAAAACCAGACAATTTTCAGACAAAAGACGTCTAGACAGCTTTCCAGACGTCTAGACAGAAAACCAGACATCTAGACGAAAAATAGACTCTTTTCAGACATAAGACGTCTAGACAGCTTTCCAGACGTCTAGACGAAAAACCAGACAATTTTCAGACAATAGGCCACTACACAGCTTGCCAGACTTTTAAACAAAAAGCCAGACGTCTAGACGAAAAACCAGACAATTTTCAGGCAATGGGTGTCTAGACAGCTTGCCAGACGTCTAGACAGAAAACCTGACGTCTAGACAGAAAACTAAGTTTCTAGACGAGAAACTAGACAATTTTCAGACAATAGGTGTTTAGACAGCTTGCCAGACGTCTACACAGAAAACCAGACGTCTAGACGAAAAACCAGACAATTTTCAGACGAAAACGTCTAGACAGCTTCCCAGACGTCTAGACAGATAACCAAACGTATTGAGGGAAAACCAAACAATTTTTAGAAAATAAGCGTCTAAACAGCTTACCAGAAGTCTAGACAGAAAACCAGACGTCTGGACGAAAAGCCAGACATTTTTCAGACAATAAGAGTCTAGACAGCTTGCCAGACGTCTAGACAGAAAACCAGACGTCTAGACGAAAAACCAGACGAGTAGAGGAAAAATTATACAATTTTCAGAAAATAAGCGTCCAGACAGAAAACCAGACGTCTAGAAAGAAAAGCAGACGTCTAGACGAAAACCAGACAATTTTATGACAATAGGCGTCTAGACAGCTTGCCAAGTGTCTAGACGAAAAAAGCAGACAATTTTCGGACAATAGGCCACTAGACAGCTTGCCAGACGTTTAAACAAAAAACCAGACGTCTAGACGAAAAACCAGACAATTTTCAGACAATAGGTGTCTAGACAGCTTGCCAGACGTCTAGACAGAAAACCAAGTGTCTAGACGAGAAGCTAGACAATTTTCAGACAATAGGTGTCTAGACAGCTCGCCAGACGTCTAGACAGAAAACCAGACGTCTAGACGAAAAATCATACAATTTTCAGAAAATAAGTGTCTAGACAGAAAACCAGACGTCTAGACAGAAAACCAGACATCTAGACGAAAAACCAGACAATTTTCAGACAAAAGACGTCTAGACAGCTTTCCAGACGTCTAGACAGAAAACCAGACATCTAGACGAAAAATAGACTCTTTTCAGACATAAGACGTCTAGACAGATTTCCAGACGTCTAGACGAAAAACCAGACAATTTTCAGACAATAGGCCACTACACAGCTTGCCAGACTTTTAAACAAAAAGCCAGACGTCTAGACGAAAAACCAGACAATTTTCAGGCAATGGGTGTCTAGACAGCTTGCCAGACGTCTAGACAGAAAACCTGACGTCTAGACAGAAAACTAAGTGTCTAGACGAGAAACTAGACAATTTTCAGACAATAGGTGTTTAGACAGCTTGCCAGACGTCTACACAGAAAACCAGATGTCTAGACGAAAAACCAGACAATTTTCAGACGAAAATGTCTAGACAGCTTCCCAGACGTCTAGACAGATAACCAAACGTATTGAAGGAAAACCAAACAATTTTCAGAAAATAAGCGTCTAAACAGCTTACCAGAAGTCTAGACAGAAAACCAGACGTCTGGACGAAAAGCCAGACATTTTTCAGACAATAAGTGTCTAGACAGCTTGCCAGACGTCTAGACAGAAAACCAGACGTCTAGACGAAAAACCAGACGAGTAGAGGAAAAATCATACAATTTTCAGAAAATAAGCGTCCAGACAGAAAACCAGACGTCTAGAAAGAAAAGCAGACGTCTAGACGAAAACCAGACAATTCTATGACAATAGGCGTCTAGACAGCTTGCCAAGTGTCTAGACGAAAAAGCAGACAATTTTCAGACAATAGGCCACTGGACAGCTTGCCAGACGTTTAAACAAAAAACCAGACGTCTAGACGAAAAACCAGACAATTTTCAGACAATAGGTGTCTAGACAGCTTGCCAGACGTCTAGACAGAAAACCAAGTGTCTAGACGAGAAGCTAGACAATTTTCAGACAATAGGTGTCTAGACAGCTCACCAGACGTCTAGACAGAAAACCAGACGTCTAGACAAAAAACCAGACAATTTTCAGACAAAAACGTCTATACAGCTTGCCAGACGTCTATACAGAAAACCAGACGTCTGGACAAAAAGCCAGACATTTTTCAGACAATAGGCGTCTAGACAGCTTACCAAGTGTCTAGACGATAAGCCAGACGTCTAGACGAAAAACCAGAAATTTTCAGACAATGGGTGACTAGACAGCTTGCCAAGTGTCTTGTCGAAAACCAGACAATTTTCAGACAGAAGACGTCTAGACAGCAAACCAGACGTCTAGACGATAAACCAGAAAGTTTTCAGACAATAGGCGTCTAGACAGGTTTCCAGACGTCTGTACTGAAACCAAGACGTATACAAGAAAAATCAGACAATTTTCAGACAATAGGCGTCTAGACAGCTTGCCAGACGTCTAGACTGAAAACCAGACAAGTAGAGGAAAAACCATACAATTTTCAGAAAATAAGCGTCTAGACGAAAAACCAGAAATTTTCAGACCATAGGCGTCTAGACAGCTTGCCAAGTGTCTTGTCAAAAACCAGACAATTTTCAGACAAAAGACGTCTAGACAGAAAACCAGACGTCTAGACGAAAAACCAGACAATTTTCAGACAATAGGCGTCTAGACAGGTTTCCAGACGTCTTGACTGAAAACAAGAGGTATACAAGGAAAACCAGACAATTTTCAGACAATAGGCGTTTAGACAGCATGCCAGACGTCTAGACAGAAAACCAGACGAGTAGAGGAAAAATCATACAATTTTCAGAAAATAAGTGTCTAGACAGAAAACCAGACGTCTAGACAGAAAACCAGACATCTAGACGAAAAACCAGACAATTTTCAGACAAAAGACGTCTAGACAGCTTTCCAGACGTCTAGACAGAAAACCAGACATCTAAACGAAAAATAGACACTTTTCAGACATAAGACGTCTAGACAGCTTTCCAGACGTCTAGACGAAAAACCAGACAATTTTCAGACAATAGGCCACTACACAGCTTGCCAGACTTTTAAACAAAAAACCAGACGTCTAGACGAAAAACCAGACAATTTTCAGGCAATGGGTGTCTAGACAGCTTGCCAGACGTCTAGACAGAAAACCTGACGTCTAGACAGAAAACTAAGTGTCTAGACGAAAAAGCAGACAATTTTCAGACAATAGGCCACTAGACAGCTTGCCAGACGTTTAAACAAAAAACCAGACGTCTACACGAAAAACCAGACAATTTTCAGACAATAGGTGTCTAGACAGCTTGCCAGACGTCTAGACAGAAAACAAAGTGTCTAGACGAGAAGCTAGACAATTTTCAGACAATAGGTGTCTAGACAGCTCGCCAGACGTCTAGACAGAAAACCAGACGTCTAGACGAAAAACCAGACAATTTTCAGACAAAAACGTCTATACAGCTTGCCAGACGTCTATACAGAAAACCAGACGTCTGGACAAAAAGCCAGACATTTTACAGACAATAGGCGTCTAGACAGCTTACCAAGTGTCTAGACGATAAGCCAGACGTCTAGACGAAAAACCAGAAATTTTCAGACAATGGGCGACTAGACAGCTTGCCAAGTGTCTTGTCGAAAACCAGACAATTTTCAGACAGAAGACGTCTAGACAGAAAACCAGACGTCTGGACGAAAAGCCAGACATTTTTCTGACAATAGGCGTCTAGACAGCTTGCCAAGTGTCTAGACGAAAAAGCAGACAATTTTCAGACAATAGGCCACTGGACAGCTTGCCAGACGTTTAAACAAAAAACCAGACGTCTAGACGAAAAACCAGACAATTTTCAGACAATAGGTGTCTAGACAGCTTGCCAGACGTCTAGACAGAAAACCAAATGTCTAGACGAGAAGCTAGACAATTTTCAGACAATAGGTGTCTAGACAGCTCGCCAGACGTCTAGACAGAAAACCAGACGTCTAGACAAAAAACCAGACAATTTTCAGACAAAAACGTCTATACAGCTTGCCAGACGTCTATACAGAAAACCAGACGTCTGGACAAAAAGCCAGACATTTTTCAGACAATAGGCGTCTAGACAGCTTACCAATTGTCTAGACGATAAGCCAGACGTCTAGACGAAAAACCAGAAATTTTCAGACAATGGGTGACTAGACAGCTTGCCAAGTGTCTTGTCGAAAACCAGACAATTTTTAGACAGAAGACGTCTAGACAGCAAACCAGACGTCTAGACGATAAACCAGACAGTTTTCAGACAATAGGCATCTAGACAGGTTTCCAGACGTCTATACTGAAACCAAGACGTATACAAGAAAAATCAGACAATTTTCAGACAATAGGCGTCTAGACAGCTTGCCAGACGTCTAGACAGAAAACCAGACAAGTAGAAGAAAAATCATACAATTTTCAGAAAATAAGCGTTTAGACGAAAAACCAGAAATTTTCAGACCATAGGCGTCTAGACAGCTTGCCAAGTGTCTTGTCAAAAACCAGACAATTTTCAGACAAAGGACGTCTAGACAGAAAACCAGACGTCTAGACGAAAAACCAGGCAATTTTCAGACAATAGGCGTCTAGACAGGTTTCCAGACGTCTTGACTGAAAACAAGAGGTATACAAGGAAAACCAGACAATTTTCAGACAATAGGCGTTTAGACAGCATGCCAGACGTCTAGACAGAAAACCAGACGAGTAGAGGAAAAATCATACAATTTTCAGAAAATAAGTGTCTAGGCAGAAAACCAGACGTCTAGACAGAAAACCAGACATCTAGACGAAAAACCAGACAATTTTCAGACAAAAGACGTCTAGACAGCTTTCCAGACGTCTAGACAGAAAATCAGACATCTAGACGAAAAATAGACACTTTTCAGACATAAGACGTCTAGACAGCTTTCCAGACGTCTAGACGAAAAACCAGACAATTTTCAGACAATAGGCCACTACACAGCTTGCCAGACTTTTAAACAAAAAGCCAGACGTCTAGACGAAAAACCAGACAATTTTCAGGCAATGGGTGTCTAGACAGCTTGCCAGACGTCTAGACAGAAAACCTGACGTCTAGACAGAAAACTAAGTGTCTAGACGAGAAACTAGACAATTTTCAGACAATAGGTGTCTAGACAGCTTGCCAGACGTCTACACAGAAAACCAGACGTCTAGACGAAAAACCAGACAATTTTCAGACGAAAACGTCTAGACAGCTTCCCAGACGTCTAGACAGATAACCAAACGTATTGAAGGAAAACCAAACAATTTTCAGAAATTAAGCGTCTAAACAGCTTACCAGAAGTCTAGACAGAAAACCAGACGTCTGGACGAAAAGCCAGACATTTTTCAGACAATAAGTGTCTAGACAGCTTGCCAGACGTCTAGACAGAAAACCAGACGTCTAGACGAAAAACCAGACGAGTAGAGGAAAAATTATACAATTTTCAAAAAATAAGCGTCCAGACAGAAAACCAGACGTCTAGAAAGAAAAGCAGACGTCTAGACGAAAACCAGACAATTCTATGACAATAGGCGTCTAGACAGCTTGCCAAGTGTCTAGACGAAAAAGCAGACAATTTTCAGACAATAGGCCACTAGGAAGCTTGCCAGACGTTTAAACAAAAAACCAGACGTCTACACGAAAAACCAGACAATTTTCAGACAATAGGTGTCTAGACAGCTTGCCAGACGTCTAGACAGAAAACAAAGTGTCTAGACGAGAAGCTAGACAATTTTCAGACAATAGGTGTCTAGACAGCTCGCCAGACGTCTAGACAGAAAACCAGACGTCTAGACGAAAAACCAGACAATTTTCAGACAAAAACGTCTATACAGCTTGCCAGACGTCTATACAGAAAACCAGACGTCTGGACAAAAAGCCAGACATTTTACAGACAATAGGCGTCTAGACAGCTTACCAAGTGTCTAGACGATAAGCCAGACGTCTAGACGAAAAACCAGAAATTTTCAGACAATGGGCGACTAGACAGCTTGCCAAGTGTCTTGTCGAAAACCAGACAATTTTCAGACAGAAGACGTCTAGACAGAAAACCAGACGTCTGGACGAAAAGCCAGACATTTTTCTGACAATAGGCGTCTAGACAGCTTGCCAAGTGTCTAGACGAAAAAGCAGACAATTTTCAGACAATAGGCCACTGGACAGCTTGCCAGACGTTTAAACAAAAAACCAGACGTCTAGACGAAAAACCAGACAATTTTCAGACAATAGGTGTCTAGACAGCTTGCCAGACGTCTAGACAGAAAACCAAGTGTCTAGACGAGAAGCTAGACAATTTTCAGACAATAGGTGTCTAGACAGCTCGCCAGACGTCTAGACAGAAAACCAGACGTCTAGACGAAAAACCAGACAATTTTCAGACAAAAACGTCTATACAGCTTGCCAGACGTCTATACAGAAAACCAGACGTCTGGACTAAAAGCCAGACATTTTTCAGACAATAGGCGTCTAGACAGCTTACCAAGTGTCTAGACGATAAGCCAGACGTCTAGACGAAAAACCAGAAATTTTCAGACAATGGGTGTCTAGACAGCTTGCCAAGTGTCTTGTCGAAAACCAGACAATTTTCAGACAGAAGACGTCTAGACAGCAAACCAGACGTCTAGACGATAAACCAGAAAGTTTTCAGACAATAGGCGTCTAGACAGGTTTCCAGACGTCTGTACTGAAACCAAGACGTATACAAGAAAAATCAGACAATTTTCAGACAATAGGCGTCTAGACAGCTTGCCAGACGTCTAGACTGAAAACCAGACAAGTAGAGGAAAAATCATACAATTTTCAGAAAATTAGCGTCTAGACGAAAAACCAGAAATTTTCAGACCATAGGCGTCTAGACAGCTTCCCAAGTGTCTTGTCAAAAACCAGACAATTTTCAGACAAAAGACGTCTAGACAGAAAACCAGACGTCTAGACGAAAAACCAGGCAATTTTCAGACAATAGGCGTCTAGACAGGTTGCCAGACGTCTTGACTGAAAACAAGAGGTATACAAGGAAAACCAGACAATTTTCAGACAATAGGCGTTTAGACAGCTTGCCAGACGTCTAGACAGAAAACCAGACGAGTAGAGGAAAAATCATACAATTTTCAGAAAATAAGTGTCTAGACAGAAAACCAGACGTCTAGACAGAAAACCAGACATCTAGACGAAAAACCAGACAATTTTCAGACAAAAGACGTCTAGACAGCTTCCCAGACGTCTAGACAGAAAACCAGACATCTAGACGAAAAATAGACACTTTTCAGACATAAGACGTCTAGACAGCTTTCCAGACGTCTAGACGAAAAACCAGACAATTTTAAGACAATAGGCCACTACACAGCTTGCCAGACTTTTAAACAAAAAGCCAGACGTCTAGACGAAAAACCAGACAATTTTCAGGCAATGGGTGTCTAGACAGCTTGCCAGACGTCTAGACAGAAAACCTGACGTCTAGACAGAAAACTAAGTGTCTAGACGAGAAACTAGACAATTTTCAGACAATAGGTGTCTAGACAGCTTGCCAGACGTCTACACAGAAAACCAGACGTCTAGACGAAAAACCAGACAATTTTCAGACGAAAACGTCTAAACAGCTTCCCAGACGTCTAGACAGATACCCAAACGTATTGAAGGAAAACCAAACAATTTTCAGAAAATAAGCGTCTAAACAGTCTAGACGAAAAACCAGACAATTTTCAGACAAAAGACGCCTAGACAGCTTGCCAGACGTCTAGACAGAAAACCAGACGTCTAGAAGAAAAGCCAGACATTTTTCAGACAATAGGCGTCTAGACAGCTTGCCAGACTTCTAGACAGAAAACCAGACACTTAGACAAAAAATAAGATAATTTTCAGACAATAGGCGTCTAGACAGCTTGCCAAGTGTCTAGACGAGAAACCAGTCGTCTAGACGAAAAACCAGAAACTTTCAGACAATAGGCGTCTAGACAGCTTGCCAAATGTCTTGTCGAAAAACCAGACAATTTTCAGACAAAAGATGTCTAGACAGCTTGCCAGAGGTCTAGACGAAAAACCAGACAATTTTGAGACAAAAGACGTCTAGACAGCTTGCCAGACGTCTAGACAGAAAACCAGACGTATAGAAGTAAAACCAGACAATTTTCAAACAATAAGCGTCTAGACAGCTTGCCAAGTGTCTAGACGAAAAACCAGACAATTTTCAGACAAAAGACGTCTAGACAGAAAACCAGACGTCTCGACAAAAAGCCAGACATTTTTCAGACAATAGGCGTCTAGACATCTTGCCAAGTGTCTAGACGAGAAACCAGACGTCTAGACGAAAAACCAGAAATTTTCAGACAATAGGCGTCTAAACAGCTTGCCAAGTGTCTTTTCGAAAAACCAGACAATTTTCAGACAAAAGACGTCTAGACAGCTTGCCAGAGGTCTAGACGAAAAACCAGACAATTTTCAGACAATAGGCGTCTAGACAGGTATCCAGACATCTAGACTGAAAACAAGACGTATACAAGGAAAACCAGACAATTTTCAGACAATAGGCGTCTAGACAGCTTGCCAGACGTCTAGAGGAAAGACCAGACGTCTAGACAAAACACACGACAATTTTCAGACAATAGGTGTCTAGACAGCTGTGCCAGACGTCTAGACAGAAACCTAGACGTCTAGACAGAAAACCAGACGTCTAGACGAAAAACCAGACAATTTTCAGACAAAAGACGTCTAGACAGCTTGCCAGACGTTTAGACAGAAAACCAGACGTATAGAAGGAAAATCAGACAATTTTCAGACAATAAGCGTCTAGACAGCTTGCCAAGTGTCCAGACGAAAAACCAGACAATTTTCAGACAAACGACGTCTAGACAGCTTGCCAGACGTCTAGAAGAAAAACCAGCCAATTTTCAGACAATAGGAGTCTAGACAGGTTTCCAGACGACTAGACTGAAAACAAGACGTATACAAGGAAAACCAGACAATTTTCGGACAATAGGCGTCTAGACAGCTTGCCAGACGTCTAGAGGAAAGACCAGACGTCTAGACAAAAAACACGACAATTTTCAGACAATAGGTGTCTAGACAGCTGTGCCAGACGTCTAGACAGAAACCTAGACGTCTAGACAGAAAACCAGACGTCTAGACGAAAAACCAGACAATTTTCAGACAAAAGACGTCTAGACAGCTTGCCAGACGTCTAGACAGAAAACCAGACGTCTAGACAAAAAGCCAGACATTTTTTAGACAATAGGCGTCTAGACAGCTTGCCAAGTGTCTAGACGAGACCAAGACGTCGGAAAACCAGACGTCCAGACAGAAAAGCTTACAGTTTTCAAACAATTGGCGTCTAGACAGCTTGCCGGACGTCTAGGAAGAAAACCAGACGTATAGACGGAAAACCAGACAATTTTCAGACAATAAGCGTTTAGACAGCTAGCCAGACGTCTAGACAGAAAACAAGACTTCTAGACGAAAAACAGACAATTTTCAGACCTTTGCCGTCCAGACAGCTTGCCAGACTCCTAGACAGAAAACAAGACGTTTAGACGAAAACCAGACAATTGTCAGACAATAGGCGTCTAGGCAGCTTGCCAGACGTCTAGACAGAAAACCAGACGTATAAACGGAAAACCAGACAATTTTCAGACAATAGGAGTCTAGACAGCTTGCCAAGTGTCTAGACTGAAAACCAGACAGTTTTCAGACAATAGGCGTCTAGACAGGTTGCCAAATGTCTAGAGGGAAAACCAGACAGTTTTCAGACAATAGGCATGTATACAGCTAAACAAACGTCCTGACAGAAAACCATACGTCTAGAATGAAAACCAGACGTTTAGACAGAAAACCAGACGTCCAGACGGAAAAGCAGACAGTTTTCAAACAATAGGTGTCTAGACAGCTTGCCAGACGTCTACACAGAAAACCAGACGTCTAGACGAAAAACCAGACAATTTTCAAACAATAGGCGTTTAGACAGCTTGCCAGACTTCTAGACAGAAAACCAGACACTTAGACGAAAAACCAGATAATTTTCAGACAATAGGCGTCTAGACAGCTTGCCAAGTGTCTAGACGAGAAACCAGACGTCTAGACGAAAAACCAGAAATTTTTAGACAAAAGGCGTCTAGACAGCTTGCCAAGTGTCTTGTCGAAAAACCAAACAATTTTCAGACAATAGACGTCTAGACAGAAAACCGGACGTCTCGACGAAAAGCCAGACATTTTTCAGACAATAGGCGTCTAGACAGCTTGCCAAGTGTCTAGGCGAGAAACCAGACATCTAGACGAAAAACCAGAAATTTTCAGACAATAGGCGTCTAGACAGCTTGCCAAGTGTCTTGTCGAAAATCCAGACAATTTTCAGACAAAAGACGTCTAGACAGCTTGCCAGAGGTCTAGACGAAAAACCAGACAATTTTCATACAATAGGCGTCTAGACAGGTTTCCAGACGTCTAGACTGAAAACAAGACGTATACAAGGAAAACAAGACAATTTTCAGACAATAGGCGTCTAGACAGCTTGCCAGACGTCTAGAGGAAAGACCAGACGTCTAGACAAAAAACACGACAATTTTCAGACAATAGGTATCTAGACAGCTGTGCCAGACGTCTAGACAGAAACCTAGAGGTCTAGACAGAAAACCAGACGTCTAGACGAAAAACCAGAGAATTTTCAGACAAAAGACGTCTAGACAGCTTGCCAGACGTTTAGACAGAAAACCAGACCTATAGAAGTAAAACCAGACAATTTTCAAACAATAAGCGTCTAGACAGCTTGCCAAGTGTCTAGACGAAAAACCAGACAATTTTCAGACAAAAGACGTCTAGACAGAAAACCAGACGTCTCGACAAAAAGCCAGACATTTTTCAGACAATAGGCGTCTAGACATCTTGCCAAGTGTCTAGACGAGAAACCAGACGTCTAGACGAAAAACCAGAAATTTTCAGACAATAGGCGTCTAAACAGCTTGCCAAATGTCTTTTCGAAAAACCAGACAATTTTCAGAGAAAAGACGTCTAGACAGCTTGCCAGAGGTCTAGACGAAAAACCAAACAATTTTCAGACAATAGGCGTCTAGACAGGTATCCAGACATCTAGACTGAAAACAAGACGTATACAAGGAAAACCAGACAATTTTCAGACAATAGGCGTCTAGACAGCTTGCCAGACGTCTAGAGGAAAGACCAGACGTCTAGACAAAACACACGACAATTATCAGACAATAGGTGTCTAGACAGCTGTGCCAGACGTCTAGACAGAAACCTAGACGTCTAGACAGAAAACCAGACGTCTAGACGAAAAACCAGACAATTTTAAGACAAAAGACGTCTAGACAGCTTTCCAGACGTCTAGACAGAAAACCAGACGTATAGAAGTAAAACCAGACAATTTTCAAACAATAAGCGTCTAGACAGCTTGCCAAGTGTCTAGACGAAAAACCAGACAATTTTCAGACAAAAGACGTCTAGACAGAAAACCAGACGTCTCGACAAAAAGACAGACATTTTTCAGTTAATAGGCGTCTAGACATCTTGCTAAGTGTCTAGACGAGAAACCAGACATCTAGACGAAAAACCAGAAATTTTCAGACAATAGGCGTCTAGACAGCTTGCCAAGTGTCTTGTCGAAAATCCAGACAATTTTCAGACAAAAGACGTCTAGACAGCTTGCCAGAGGTCTAGACGAAAAACAAGACAATTTTCATACAATAGGCGTCTAGACAGGTTTCCAGACGTCTAGACTGAAAACAAGACGTATACAAGGAAAACAAGACAATTTTCAGACAATAGGCGTCTAGACAGCTTGCCAGACGTCTAGAGGAAAGACCAGACGTCTAGACAAAAAACACGACAATTTTCAGACAATAGGTATCTAGACAGCTGTGCCAGACGTCTAGACAGAAACCTAGAGGTCTAGACAGAAAACCAGACGTCTAGACGAAAAACCAGAGAATTTTCAGACAAAAGACGTCTAGACAGCTTGCCAGACGTTTAGACAGAAAACCAGACCTATAGAAGTAAAACCAGACAATTTTCAAACAATAAGCGTCTAGACAGCTTGCCAAGTGTCTAGACGAAAAACCAGACAATTTTCAGACAAAAGACGTCTAGACAGAAAACCAGACGTCTCGACAAAAAGCCAGACATTTTTCAGACAATAGGCGTCTAGACATCTTGCCAAGTGTCTAGACGAGAAACCAGACGTCTAGACGAAAAACCAGAAATTTTCAGACAATAGGCGTCTAAACAGCTTGCCAGAGGTCTAGACGAAAAACCAAACAATTTTCAGACAATAGGCGTCTAGACAGGTATCCAGACATCTAGACTGAAAACAAGACGTATACAAGGAAAACCAGACAATTTTCAGACAATAGGCGTCTAGACAGCTTGCCAGACGTCTAGAGGAAAGACCAGACGTCTAGACAAAACACACGACAATTATCAGACAATAGGTGTCTAGACAGCTGTGCCAGACGTCTAGACAGAAACCTAGACGTCTAGACAGAAAACCAGACGTCTAGACGAAAAACCAGACAATTTTAAGACAAAAGACGTCTAGACAGCTTTCCAGACGTCTAGACAGAAAACCAGACGTATAGAAGTAAAACCAGACAATTTTCAAACAATAAGCGTCTAGACAGCTTGCCAAGTGTCTAGACGAAAAACCAGACAATTTTCAGACAAAAGACGTCTAGACAGAAAACCAGACGTCTCGACAAAAAGACAGACATTTTTCAGTTAATAGGCGTCTAGACTTCTTGCCAAGTGTCTAGACGAGAAACCAGACGTCTAGACGAAAAACCAGAAATTTTCAGACAATAGGCGTCTAAACAGCTTGCCAAGTGTCTTTTCGAAAAACCAGACAATTTTCAGACAAAAGACGTGTAGACAGCTTGCCAGAGGTCTAGACGAAAAACCAGACAATTTTCAGACAATAGGCGTCTAGACAGGTTTCCAGACGTCTAGACTGAAAACAAGACGTATACAAGGAAAACCAGACAATTTTCAGACAATAGGCGTCTAGACAGCTTGCCAGACGTCTAGAGGAAAGACCAGACGTCTAGAAAAAAAACACGACAATTTTCAGACAATAGGTATCTAGACAGCTGTGCCAGACGTCTAGACAGAAACCTAGAGGTCTAGACAGAAAACCAGACGTCTAGACGAAAAACCAGAGAATTTTCAGACAAAAGACGTCTAGACAGCTTGCCAGACGTCTAGACAGAAAACCAGACCTATAGAAGTAAAACCAGACAATTTTCAAACAATAAGCGTCTAGAAAGCTTGCCAAGTGTCTTGACGAAAAACCAGACAATTTTCAGACAAAAGACGTCTAGACAGAAAACCAGACGTCTCGACGAAAAGCCAGACATTTTTCAGACAATAGGCGTCTAGACAGCTTGCCAAGTGTCTAGACGAGAAACCAGACATCTAGACGAAAAACCAGAAATTTTCAGACAATAGGCGTCTAGACAGCTTGCCAAGTGTCTTGTCGAAAATCCAGACAATTTTCAGACAAAAGACGTCTAGACAGCTTGCCAGAGGTCTAGACGAAAAACCAGACAATTTTCATACAATAGGCGTCTAGACAGGTTTCCAGACGTCTAGACTGAAAACAAGACGTATACAAGGAAAACAAGACAATTTTCAGACAATAGGCGTCTAGACAGCTTGCCAGACGTCTAGAGGAAAGACCAGACGTCTAGACAAAAAACACGACAATTTTCAGACAATAGGTATCTAGACAGCTGTGCCAGACGTCTAGACAGAAACCTAGAGGTCTAGACAGAAAACCAGACGTCTAGACGAAAAACCAGAGAATTTTCAGACAAAAGACGTCTAGACAGCTTGCCAGACGTTTAGACAGAAAACCAGACCTATAGAAGTAAAACCAGACAATTTTCAAACAATAAGCGTCTAGACAGCTTGCCAAGTGTCTAGACGAAAAACCAGACAATTTTCAGACAAAAGACGTCTAGACAGAAAACCAGACGTCTCGACAAAAAGCCAGACATTTTTCAGACAATAGGCGTCTAGACATCTTGCCAAGTGTCTAGACGAGAAACCAGACGTCTAGACGAAAAACCAGAAATTTTCAGACAATAGGCGTCTAAACAGCTTGCCAAGTGTCTTTTCGAAAAACCAGACAATTTTGAGACAAAAGACGTCTAGACAGCTTGCCAGAGGTCTAGACGAAAAACCAAACAATTTTCAGACAATAGGCGTCTAGACAGGTATCCAGACATCTAGACTGAAAACAAGACGTATACAAGGAAAACCAGACAATTTTCAGACAATAGGCGTCTAGACAGCTTGCCAGACGTCTAGAGGAAAGACCAGACGTCTAGACAAAAAACCAGACAATTTTCAGACAATAGGCGTCTAGACAGGTTTCCAGACGTCTAGACTGAAAACAAGACGTATACAAGGAAAACCAGACAATTTTCAGACAATAGGCGTCTAGACAGCTTGCCAGACGTCTAGAGGAAAAACCAGACGTTTAGACAAAAAACACGACAATTTTCAGACAATAGGTGTCTAGACAGCTGTGCCAGACGTCTAGACAGAAACCTAGACGTCTAAACAGAAAACCAGACGTCTAGACGAAAAACCAGACAATTTTCAGACAAAAGACGCCTAGACAGCTTGCCAGACGTCTAGACAGAAAACCAGACGTCTAGAAGAAAAGCCAGACATTTTTCAGACAATAGGCGTCTAGATAGCTTGCCAGACTTCTAGACAGAAAACCAGACACTTAGACGAAAAATAAGATAATTTTCAGACAATAGGCGTCTAGACAGCTTGCCAAGTGTCTAGACGAGAAACCAGTCGTCTAGACGAAAAACCAGAAACTTTCAGACAATAGGCGTCTAGACAGCTTGCCAAATGTCTTGTCGAAAAACCAGACAATTTTCAGACAAAAGATGTCTAGACAGCTTGCCAGAGGTCTAGACGAAAAACCAGACAATTTTGAGACAAAAGACGTCTAGACAGCTTGCCAGACGTCTAGACAGAAAACCAGACGTATAGAAGTAAAACCAGACAATTTTCAAACAATAAGCGTCTAGACAGCTTGCCAAGTGTCTAGACGAAAAACCAGACAATTTTCAGACAAAAGACGTCTAGACAGAAAACCAGACGTCTCGACAAAAAGCCAGACATTTTTCAGACAATAGGCGTCTAGACATCTTGCCAAGTGTCTAGACGAGAAACCAGACGTCTAGACGAAAAACCAGAAATTTTCAGACAATAGGCGTCTAAACAGCTTGCCAAGTGTCTTTTCGAAAAACCAGACAATTTTCAGACAAAAGACGTCTAGACAGGTATCCAGACATCTAGACTGAAAACAAGACGTATACAAGGAAAACCAGACAATTTTCAGACAATAGGCGTCTAGACAGCTTGCCAGACGTCTAGAGGAAAGACCAGACGTCTAGACAAAACACACGACAATTTTCAGACAATAGGTGTCTAGACAGCTGTGCCAGACGTCTAGACAGAAACCTAGACGTCTAGACAGAAAACCAGACGTCTAGACGAAAAACCAGACAATTTTCAGACAAAAGACGTCTAGACAGCTTGCCAGACGTTTAGACAGAAAACCAGACGTATAGAAGGAAAATCAGACAATTTTCAGACAATAAGCGTCTAGACAGCTTGCCAAGTGTCCAGACGAAAAACCAGACAAATTTCAGACAAAAGGCGTCTAGACAGAAAACCAGACGTCTGGACAAAAAGCCAGACTTTTTTCAGACAATAGGCGTCTACACAGCTTGCCAAGTGTCTTGTCGAAAAACCAGACAATTTTCAGACAAAAGACGTCTAGACAGCTTGCCAGACGTCTAGACGAAAAACCAGCCAATTTTCAGACAATAGGAGTCTAGACAGGTTTCCAGACGACTAGACTGAAAACAAGACGTATACAAGGAAAACCAGACAATTTTCAGACAATAGGCGTCTAGACAGCTTGCCAGACGTCTAGAGGAAAGACCAGACGTCTAGACAAAAAACACGACAATTTTCAGACAATAGGTGTCTAGACAGCTGTGGCAGACGTCTAGACAGAAACCTAGACGTCTAGACAGAAAACCAGACGTCTAGACGAAAAACCAGACAATTTTCAGACAAAAGACGTCTAGACAGCTTGCCAGACGTCTAGACAAAAAGCCAGACATTTTTTAGACAATAGGCGTCTAGACAGCTTGCCAAGTGTCTAGACGAGAACCCAGACGTCGGAAAACCAGACGTCCAGACAGAAAAGCAGACAGTTTTCAAACAATAGCCGTCTAGACAGCTTGCCGGACGTCTAGGAAGAAAACCAGACGTATAGACGGAAAACCAGACAATTTTCAGACAATAAGCGTCTAGACAGCTAGCCAGACGTCTAGACAGAAAACAAGACTTCTAGACGAAAAACAGACAATTTTCAGACCTTTGCCGTCCAGACAGCTTGCCAGACTCCTAGACAGAAAACAAGACGTTTAGACGAAAACCAGACAATTGTCAGACAATAGGCGTCTAGGCAGCTTGCCAGACGTCTAGACAGAAAACCAGACGTATAAACGGAAAACCAGCCAATTTTCAGACAATAGGAGTCTAGACAGCTTGCCAAGTGTCTAGACTGAAAACCAGACAGTTTTCAGACAATAGGCGTCTAGACAGGTTGCCAAATGTCTAGAGGGAAAACCAGACAGTTTTCAGACAATAGGCATGTATAAAGCTAAACAAACGTCCTGACAGAAAACCATACGTCTAGAATGAAAACCAGACGTTTAGACAGAAAACCAGACGTCCAGACGGAAAAGCAGACAGTTTTCAAACAATAGGTGTCTAGACAGCTTGCCAGACGTCTACACAGAAAACCAGACGTCTAGACGAAAAACCAGACAATTTTCAAACAATAGGCGTCTAGACAGCTTGCCAGACTTCTAGACAGAAAACCAGACACTTAGACGAAAAACCAGATAATTTTCAGACAATAGGCGTCTAGACAGCTTGCCAAGTGTCTAGACGAGAAACCAGACGTCTAGACGAAAAACCAGAAATTTTTAGACAAAAGGCGTCTAGACAGCTTGCCAAGTGTCTTGTCGAAAAACCAGACAATTTTCAGACAATAGACGTCTAGACAGAAAACCGGACGTCTCGACGAAAAGCCAGACATTTTTCAGACAATAGGCGTCTAGACAGCTTGCAAAGTGTCAAGGCGAGAAACCAGACATCTAGACGAAAAACCAGAAATTTTCAGACAATAGGCGTCTAGACAGCTTGCCAAGTGTCTTGTCGAAAATCCAGACAATTTTCAGACAAAAGACGTCTAGACAGCTTGCCAGAGGTCTAGACGAAAAACCAGACAATTTTCATACAATCGGCGTCTAGACAGGTTTCCAGACGTCTAGACTGAAAACAAGACGTATACAAGGAAAACCAGACAATTTTCAGACAATAGGCGTCTAGACAGCTTGCCAGACGTCTAGAGGAAAGACCAGACGTCTAGACAAAAAACACGACAATTTTCAGACAATAGGTATCTAGACAGCTGTGCCAGACGTCTAGACAGAAACCTAGAGGTCTAGATAGAAAACCAGACGTCTAGACGAAAAACCAGAGAATTTTCAGACAAAAGACGTCTAGACAGCTTGCCAGACGTCTAGACAGAAAACCAGACCTATAGAAGTAAAACCAGACAATTTTCAAACAATAAGCGTCTAGACAGCTTGCCAAGTGTCTAGACGAAAAACCAGAGAATTTTCAGACAAAAGACGTCTAGACAGCTTGCCAGACGTCTAGACAGAAAACCAGACCAATAGAAGTAAAACCAGACAATTTTCAAACAATAAGCGTCTAGACAGCTTGCCAAGTGTCTAGACGAGAAACCAGTCGTCTAGACGAAAAACCAGAAACTTTCAGACAATAGGCGTCTAGACAGCTTGCCAAATGTCTTGTCGAAAAACCAGACAATTTTCAGACAAAAGATGTCTAGACAGCTTGCCAGAGGTCTAGACGAAAAACCAGACAATTTTGAGACAAAAGACGTCTAGACAGCTTGCCAGACGTCTAGACAGAAAACCAGACGTATAGAAGTAAAACCAGACAATTTTCAAACAATAAGCGTCTAGACAGCTTGCCAAGTGTCTAGACGAAAAACCAGACAATTTTCAGACAAAAGACGTCTAGACAGAAAACCAGACGTCTCGACAAAAAGCCAGACATTTTTCAGACAATAGGCGTCTAGACATCTTGCCAAGTGTCTAGACGAGAAACCAGACGTCTAGACGAAAAACCAGAAATTTTCAGACAATAGGCGTCTAAACAGCTTGCCAAGTGTCTTTTCGAAAAACCAGACAATTTTCAGACAAAAGACGTCATGACAGCTTGCCAGAGGTCTAGACGAAAAACCAGACAATTTTCAGACAATAGGCGTCTAGACAGGTATCCAGACATCTAGACTGAAAACAAGACGTATACAAGGAAAACCAGACAATTTTCAGACAATAGGCGTCTAGACAGCTTGCCAGACGTCTAGAGGAAAGACCAGACGTCTAGAAAAAAAACACGACAATTTTCAGACAATAGGTATCTAGACAGCTGTGCCAGACGTCTAGACAGAAACCTAGAGGTCTAGACAGAAAACCAGACGTCTAGACGAAAAACCAGAGAATTTTCAGACAAAAGACGTCTAGACAGCTTGCCAGACGTCTAGACAGAAAACCAGACCTATAGAAGTAAAACCAGACAATTTTCAAACAATAAGCGTCTAGAAAGCTTGCCAAGTGTCTTGACGAAAAACCAGACAATTTTCAGACAAAAGACGTCTAGACAGAAAACCAGACGTCTCGACGAAAAGCCAGACATTTTTCAGACAATAGGCGTCTAGACAGCTTGCCAAGTGTCTAGACGAGAAACCAGACGTCTAGATAAAAGCCAGAAATTTTCAGACAATAGGTGTCTAGACAGCTTGCCAAGTGTCTTGTCGAAAAACCAGAAAATTTTCAGACAAAAGACGTCTAGACAGTATGCCAGACGTCAAGACGAAAAACCAGACAATTTTCAGACAATAGGCGTCTAGACAGGTTTCCAGACGTCTAGACTGAAAACAAGACGTATACAAGGAAAACCAGACAATTTTCAGACAATAGACGTCTAGACAGCTTGCCAGACGTCTAGAGGAAAGACCAGACGTCTAGACAAAAAACCAGACAATTTTCAGACAATAGGCGTCTAGACAGGTTTCCAGACGTCTAAACTGAAAACAAGACGTATACAAGGAAAACCAGACAATTTTCAGACAATAGGCGTCTAGACAGCTTGCCAGACGTCTAGAGGAAAAACCAGACGTTTAGACAAAAAACACGACAATTTTCAGACAATAGGTGTCTAGACAGCTGTGCCAGACGTCTAGACAGAAACCTAGACGTCTAAACAGAAAACCAGACGTCTAGACGAAAAACCAGACAATTTTCAGACAAAAGACGCCTAGACAGCTTGCCAGACGTCTAGACAGAAAACCAGACGTCTAGAAGAAAAGCCAGACATTTTTCAGACAATAGGCGTCTAGACAGCTTGCCAGACTTCTAGACAGAAAACCAGACACTTAGACGAAAAATAAGATAATTTTCAGACAATAGGCGTCTAGACAGCTTGCCAAGTGTCTAGACGAGAAACCAGTCGTCTAGACGAAAAACCAGAAACTTTCAGACAATAGGCGTCTAGACAGCTTGCCAAATGTCTTGTCGAAAAACCAGACAATTTTCAGACAAAAGATGTCTAGACAGCTTGCCAGAGGTCTAGACGAAAAACCAGACAATTTTGAGACAAAAGACGTCTAGACAGCTTGCCAGACGTCTAGACAGAAAACCAGACGTATAGAAGTAAAACCAGACAATTTTCAAACAATAAGCGTCTAGACAGCTTGCCAAGTGTCTAGACGAAAAACCAGACAATTTTCAGACAAAAGACGTCTAGACAGAAAACCAGACGTCTCGACAAAAAGCCAGACATTTTTCAGACAATAGGCGTCTAGACATCTTGCCAAGTGTCTAGACGAGAAACCAGACGTCTAGACGAAAAACCAGAAATTTTCAGACAATAGGCGTCTAAACAGCTTGCCAAGTGTCTTTTCGAAAAACCAGACAATTTTCAGACAAAAGACGTCTAGACAGGTATCCAGACATCTAGACTGAAAACAAGACGTATACAAGGAAAACCAGACAATTTTCAGACAATAGGCGTCTAGACAGCTTGCCAGACGTCTAGAGGAAAGACCAGACGTCTAGACAAAACACACGACAATTTTCAGACAATAGGCCTCTAGGCAGCTTGCCAGACGTCTAGACAGAAAACCAGACGTATAAACGGAAAACCAGCCAATTTTCAGACAATAGGAGTCTAGACAGCTTGCCAAGTGTCTAGACTGAAAACCAGACAGTTTTCAGACAATAGGCGTCTAGACAGGTTGCCAAATGTCTAGAGGGAAAACCAGACAGTTTTCAGACAATAGGCATGTATAAAGCTAAACAAACGTCCTGACAGAAAACCATACGTCTAGAATGAAAACCAGACGTTTAGACAGAAAACCAGACGTCCAGACGGAAAAGCAGACAGTTTTCAAACAATAGGTGTCTAGACAGCTTGGCAGACGTCTACACAGAAAACCAGACGTCTAGACGAAAAACCAGACAATTTTCAAACAATAGGCGTCTAGACAGCTTGCCAGACTTCTAGACAGAAAACCAGACACTTAGACGAAAAACCAGATAATTTTCAGACAATAGGCGTCTAGACAGCTTGCAAAGTGTCTAGGCGAGAAACCAGACATCTAGACGAAAAACCAGAAATTTTCAGACAATAGGCGTCTAGACAGCTTGCCAAGTGTCTTGTCGAAAATCCAGACAATTTTCAGACAAAAGACGTCTAGACAGCTTGCCAGAGGTCTAGACGAAAAACCAGACAATTTTCATACAATCGGTGTCTAGACAGGTTTCCAGACGTCTAGACTGAAAACAAGACGTATACAAGGAAAACCAGACAATTTTCAGACAATAGGCGTCTAGACAGCTTGCCAGACGTCTAGAGGAAAGACCAGACGTCTAGACAAAAAACACGACAATTTTCAGACAATAGGTATCTAGACAGCTGTGCCAGACGTCTAGACAGAAACCTAGAGGTCTAGATAGAAAACCAGACGTCTAGACGAAAAACCAGAGAATTTTCAGACAAAAGACGTCTAGACAGCTTGCCAGACGTCTAGACAGAAAACCAGACCTATAGAAGTAAAACCAGACAATTTTCAAACAATAAGCGTCTAGACAGCTTGCCAAGTGTCTAGACGAAAAACCAGAGAATTTTCAGACAAAAGACGTCTAGACAGCTTGCCAGACGTCTAGACAGAAAACCAGACCAATAGAAGTAAAACCAGACAATTTTCAAACAATAAGCGTCTAGACAGCTTGCCAAGTGTCTAGACGAGAAACCAGTCGTCTAGACGAAAAACCAGAAACTTTCAGACAATAGGCGTCTAGACAGCTTGCCAAATGTCTTGTCGAAAAACCAGACAATTTTCAGACAAAAGATGTCTAGACAGCTTGCCAGAGGTCTAGACGAAAAACCAGACAATTTTGAGACAAAAGACGTCTAGACAGCTTGCCAGACGTCTAGACAGAAAACCAGACGTATAGAAGTAAAACCAGACAATTTTCAAACAATAAGCGTCTAGACAGCTTGCCAAGTGTCTAGACGAAAAACCAGACAATTTTCAGACAAAAGACGTCTAGACAGAAAACCAGACGTCTCGACAAAAAGCCAGACATTTTTCAGACAATAGGCGTCTAGACATCTTGCCAAGTGTCTAGACGAGAAACCAGACGTCTAGACGAAAAACCAGAAATTTTCAGACAATAGGCGTCTAAACAGCTTGCCAAGTGTCTTTTCGAAAAACCAGACAATTTTCAGACAAAAGACGTCATGACAGCTTGCCAGAGGTCTAGACGAAAAACCAGACAATTTTCAGACAATAGGCGTCTAGACAGGTATCCAGACATCTAGACTGAAAACAAGACGTATACAAGGAAAACCAGACAATTTTCAGACAATAGGCGTCTAGACAGCTTGCCAGACGTCTAGAGGAAAGACCAGACGTCTAGACAAAACACACGACAATTTTCAGACAATAGGTGTCTAGACAGCTGTGCCAGACGTCTAGACAGAAACCTAGACGTCTAGACAGAAAACCAGACGTCTAGACGAAAAACCAGACAATTTTCAGACAAAAGACGTCTAGACAGCTTGCCAGACGTTTGGACAGAAAACCAGACGTATAGAAGGAAAATCAGACAATTTTCAGACAATAAGCGTCTAGACAGCTTGCCAAGTGTCCAGACGAAAAACCAGACGAATTTCAGACAAAAGGCGTCTAGACAGAAAACCAGACGTCTAGACGAAAAACCAGAAATTTTCAGACAATAGGCGTCTAAACAGCTTGCCAAGTGTCTTTTCGAAAAACCAGACAATTTTCAGACAAAAGACGTCTAGACAGCTTGCCAGAGGTCTAGACGAAAAACCAGACAATTTTCAGACAATAGGCGTCTAGACAGGTATCCAGACATCTAGACTGAAAACAAGACGTATACAAGGAAAACCAGACAATTTTCAGACAATAGGCGTCTAGACAGCTTGCCAGACGTCTAGAGGAAAGACCAGACGTCTAGACAAAACACACGACAATTTTCAGACAATAGGTGTCTAGACAGCTGTGCCAGACGTCTAGACAGAAACCTAGACGTCTAGACAGAAAACCAGACGTCTAGACGAAAAACCAGACAATTTTCAGACAATAAGCGTCTAGACAGCTTGCCAAGTGTCCAGACGAAAAACCAGACAAATTTCAGACAAAAGGCGTCTAGACAGAAAACCAGACGTCTGGACGAAAAGCCAGACTTTTTTCAGACAATAGGCGTCTACACAGCTTGCCAAGTGTCTAGACGAGAAACCAGACGTCTAGACGAAAAATCAGAAATTTTCAGACAGTAGGCGTCTAGACAGCTTGCCAAGTGTCTTGTCGAAAAACCAGACAATTTTCAGACAAAAGACGTCTAGACAGCTTGCCAGACGTCTAGACGAAAAACCAGCCAATTTTCAGACAATAGGAGTCTAGACAGGTTTCCAGACGACTAGACTGAAAACAAGACGTATACAAGGAAAACCAGACAATTTTCAGACAATAGGCGTCTAGACAGCTTGCCAGACGTCTAGACAGAAACCTAGACGTCTAGACAGAAAACCAGACGTCTAGACGAAAAACCAGACAATTTTCAGACAAAAGACGTCTAGACAGCTTGCCAGACGTCTAGACAGAAAACCAGACGTCTAGACAAAAAGCCAGACATTTTTTAGACAATAGGCGTCTAGACAGCTTGCCAAGTGTCTAGACGAGAACCCAGACGTCGGAAAACCAGACGTCCAGACAGAAAAGCAGACAGTTTTCAAACAATAGGCGTCTAGACAGCTTGCCGGACGTCTAGGAAGAAAACCAGACGTATAGACGGAAAACCAGACAATTTTCAGACAATAAGCGTCTAGACAGCTAGCCAGACGTCTAGACAGAAAACAAGACTTCTAGACGAAAAACAGACAATTTTCAGACCTTTGCCGTCCAGACAGCTTGCCAGACTCCTAGACAGAAAACAAGACGTTTAGACGAAAACCAGACAATTGTCAGACAATAGGCGTCTAGGCAGCTTGCCAGACGTCTAGACAGAAAACAAGACGTATAAACGGAAAACCAGACAATTTTCAGACAATAGGAGTCTAGACAGCTTGCCAAGTGTCTAGACTGAAAACCAGACAGTTTTCAGACAATAGCCGTCTAGACAGGTTGCCAAATGTCTAGAGGGAAAACCAGACAGTTTTCAGACAATAGGCATGTATAAAGCTAAACAAACGTCCTGACAGAAAACCATACGTCTAGAATGAAAACCAGACGTTTAGACAGAAAACCAGACGTCCAGACGGAAAAGCAGACAGTTTTCAAACAATAGGTGTCTAGACAGCTTGCCAGACGTCTACACAGAAAACCAGACGTCTAGACGAAAAACCAGACAATTTTCAAAAAATAGGCGTCTAGACAGCTTGCCAGACTTCTAAACAGAAAACCAGACACTTAGACGAAAAACCAGATAATTTTCAGACAATAGGCGTCTAGACAGCTTGCCAAGTGTCTAGACGAGAAACCAGACGTCTAGACGAAAAACCAGAAATTTTTAGACAAAAGGCGTCTAGACAGCTTGCCAGACGTCTAGAGGAAAGACCAGACGTCTAGACAAAACACACGACAATTTTCAGACAATAGGCCTCTAGGCAGCTTGCCAGACGTCTAGACAGAAAACCAGACGTATAAACGGAAAACCAGCCAATTTTCAGACAATAGGAGTCTAGACAGCTTGCCAAGTGTCTAGACTGAAAACCAGACAGTTTTCAGACAATAGGCGTCTAGACAGGTTGCCAAATGTCTAGAGGGAAAACCAGACAGTTTTCAGACAATAGGCATGTATAAAGCTAAACAAACGTCCTGACAGAAAACCATACGTCTAGAATGAAAACCAGACGTTTAGACAGAAAACCAGACGTCCAGACGGAAAAGCAGACAGTTTTCAAACAATAGGTGTCTAGACAGCTTGGCAGACGTCTACACAGAAAACCAGACGTCTAGACGAAAAACCAGACAATTTTCAAACAATAGGCGTCTAGACAGCTTGCCAGACTTCTAGACAGAAAACCAGACACTTAGACGAAAAACCAGATAATTTTCAGACAATAGGCGTCTAGACAGCTTGCAAAGTGTCTAGGCGAGAAACCAGACATCTAGACGAAAAACCAGAAATTTTCAGACAATAGGCGTCTAGACAGCTTGCCAAGTGTCTTGTCGAAAATCCAGACAATTTTCAGACAAAAGACGTCTAGACAGCTTGCCAGAGGTCTAGACGAAAAACCAGACAATTTTCATACAATCGGTGTCTAGACAGGTTTCCAGACGTCTAGACTGAAAACAAGACGTATACAAGGAAAACCAGACAATTTTCAGACAATAGGCGTCTAGACAGCTTGCCAGACGTCTAGAGGAAAGACCAGACGTCTAGACAAAAAACACGACAATTTTCAGACAATAGGTATCTAGACAGCTGTGCCAGACGTCTAGACAGAAACCTAGAGGTCTAGATAGAAAACCAGACGTCTAGACGAAAAACCAGAGAATTTTCAGACAAAAGACGTCTAGACAGCTTGCCAGACGTCTAGACAGAAAACCAGACCTATAGAAGTAAAACCAGACAATTTTCAAACAATAAGCGTCTAGACAGCTTGCCAAGTGTCTAGACGAAAAACCAGAGAATTTTCAGACAAAAGACGTCTAGACAGCTTGCCAGACGTCTAGACAGAAAACCAGACCAATAGAAGTAAAACCAGACAATTTTCAAACAATAAGCGTCTAGACAGCTTGCCAAGTGTCTAGACGAGAAACCAGTCGTCTAGACGAAAAACCAGAAACTTTCAGACAATAGGCGTCTAGACAGCTTGCCAAATGTCTTGTCGAAAAACCAGACAATTTTCAGACAAAAGATGTCTAGACAGCTTGCCAGAGGTCTAGACGAAAAACCAGACAATTTTGAGACAAAAGACGTCTAGACAGCTTGCCAGACGTCTAGACAGAAAACCAGACGTATAGAAGTAAAACCAGACAATTTTCAAACAATAAGCGTCTAGACAGCTTGCCAAGTGTCTAGACGAAAAACCAGACAATTTTCAGACAAAAGACGTCTAGACAGAAAACCAGACGTCTCGACAAAAAGCCAGACATTTTTCAGACAATAGGCGTCTAGACATCTTGCCAAGTGTCTAGACGAGAAACCAGACGTCTAGACGAAAAACCAGAAATTTTCAGACAATAGGCGTCTAAACAGCTTGCCAAGTGTCTTTTCGAAAAACCAGACAATTTTCAGACAAAAGACGTCATGACAGCTTGCCAGAGGTCTAGACGAAAAACCAGACAATTTTCAGACAATAGGCGTCTAGACAGGTATCCAGACATCTAGACTGAAAACAAGACGTATACAAGGAAAACCAGACAATTTTCAGACAATAGGCGTCTAGACAGCTTGCCAGACGTCTAGAGGAAAGACCAGACGTCTAGACAAAACACACGACAATTTTCAGACAATAGGTGTCTAGACAGCTGTGCCAGACGTCTAGACAGAAACCTAGACGTCTAGACAGAAAACCAGACGTCTAGACGAAAAACCAGACAATTTTCAGACAAAAGACGTCTAGACAGCTTGCCAGACGTTTGGACAGAAAACCAGACGTATAGAAGGAAAATCAGACAATTTTCAGACAATAAGCGTCTAGACAGCTTGCCAAGTGTCCAGACGAAAAACCAGACGAATTTCAGACAAAAGGCGTCTAGACAGAAAACCAGACGTCTAGACGAAAAACCAGAAATTTTCAGACAATAGGCGTCTAAACAGCTTGCCAAGTGTCTTTTCGAAAAACCAGACAATTTTCAGACAAAAGACGTCTAGACAGCTTGCCAGAGGTCTAGACGAAAAACCAGACAATTTTCAGACAATAGGCGTCCAGACAGGTATCCAGACATCTAGACTGAAAACAAGACGTATACAAGGAAAACCAGACAATTTTCAGACAATAGGCGTCTAGACAGCTTGCCAGACGTCTAGAGGAAAGACCAGACGTCTAGACAAAACACACGACAATTTTCAGACAATAGGTGTCTAGACAGCTGTGCCAGACGTCTAGACAGAAACCTAGACGTCTAGACAGAAAACCAGACGTCTAGACGAAAAACCAGACAATTTTCAGACAATAAGCGTGTCTAGACAGAAAACCAGACGTCTGGACGAAAAGCCAGACTTTTTTCAGACAATAGGCGTCTACACAGCTTGCCAAGTGTCTAGACGAGAAACCAGACGTCTAGACGAAAAATCAGAAATTTTCAGACAGTAGGCGTCTAGACAGCTTGCCAAGTGTCTTGTCGAAAAACCAGACAATTTTCAGACAAAAGACGTCTAGACAGCTTGCCAGACGTCTAGACGAAAAACCAGCCAATTTTCAGACAATAGGAGTCTAGACAGGTTTCCAGACGACTAGACTGAAAACAAGACGTATACAAGGAAAACCAGACAATTTTCAGACAATAGGCGTCTAGACAGCTTGCCAGACGTCTAGACAGAAACCTAGACGTCTAGACAGAAAACCAGACGTCTAGACGAAAAACCAGACAATTTTCAGACAAAAGACGTCTAGACAGCTTGCCAGACGTCTAGACAGAAAACCAGACGTCTAGACAAAAAGCCAGACATTTTTTAGACAATAGGCGTCTAGACAGCTTGCCAAGTGTCTAGACGAGAACCCAGACGTCGGAAAACCAGACGTCCAGACAGAAAAGCAGACAGTTTTCAAACAATAGGCGTCTAGACAGCTTGCCGGACGTCTAGGAAGAAAACCAGACGTATAGACGGAAAACCAGACAATTTTCAGACAATAAGCGTCTAGACAGCTAGCCAGACGTCTAGACAGAAAACAAGACTTCTAGACGAAAAACAGACAATTTTCAGACCTTTGCCGTCCAGACAGCTTGCCAGACTCCTAGACAGAAAACAAGACGTTTAGACGAAAACCAGACAATTGTCAGACAATAGGCGTCTAGGCAGCTTGCCAGACGTCTAGACAGAAAACAAGACGTATAAACGGAAAACCAGACAATTTTCAGACAATAGGAGTCTAGACAGCTTGCCAAGTGTCTAGACTGAAAACCAGACAGTTTTCAGACAATAGCCGTCTAGACAGGTTGCCAAATGTCTAGAGGGAAAACCAGACAGTTTTCAGACAATAGGCATGTATAAAGCTAAACAAACGTCCTGACAGAAAACCATACGTCTAGAATGAAAACCAGACGTTTAGACAGAAAACCAGACGTCCAGACGGAAAAGCAGACAGTTTTCAAACAATAGGTGTCTAGACAGCTTGCCAGACGTCTACACAGAAAACCAGACGTCTAGACGAAAAACCAGACAATTTTCAAAAAATAGGCGTCTAGACAGCTTGCCAGACTTCTAAACAGAAAACCAGACACTTAGACGAAAAACCAGATAATTTTCAGACAATAGGCGTCTAGACAGCTTGCCAAGTGTCTAGACGAGAAACCAGACGTCTAGACGAAAAACCAGAAATTTTTAGACAAAAGGCGTCTAGACAGCTTGCCAAGTGTCTTGTCGAAAAACCAGACAATTTTCAGACAATAGACGTCTAGACAGAAAACCGGACGTCTCGACGAAAAGCCAGACATTTTTCAGACAATAGGTGTCTAGACAGCTTGCCAAGTGTCTAGGCGAGAAACCAGACATCTAGACGAAAAACCAGAAATTTTCAGACAATAGGCGTCTAGACAGCTTGCCAAGTGTCTTGTCGAAAATCCAGACAATTTTCAGACAAAAGACGTCTAGACAGCTTGCCAGAGGTCTAGACGAAAAACCAGACAATTTTCATACAATCGGCGTCTAGACAGGTTTCCAGACGTCTAGACTGAAAACAAGACGTATACAAGGAAAACCAGACAATTTTCAGACAATAGGCGTCTAGACAGCTTGCCAGACGTCTAGAGGAAAGACCAGACGTCTAGACAAAACACACGACAATTTTCAGACAATAGGCGTCTAAACAGCTTGCCAAGTGTCTTTTCGAAAAACCAGACAATTTTCAGACAAAAGACGTCTAGACAGCTTGCCAGAGGTCTAGACGAAAAACCAGACAATTTTCAGACAATAGGCGTCTAGACAGGTATCCAGACATCTAGACTGAAAACAAGACGTATACAAGGAAAACCAGACAATTTTCAGACAATAGGCGTCTAGACAGCTTGCCAGACGTCTAGAGGAAAGACCAGACGTCTAGACAAAACACACGACAATTTTCAGACAATAGGTGTCTAGACAGCTGTGCCAGACGTCTAGACAGAAACCTAGACGTCTAGACAGAAAACCAGACGTCTAGACGAAAAACCAGACAATTTTCAGACAAAAGACGTCTAGACAGCTTGCCAGACGTTTAGACAGAAAACCAGACGTATAGAAGGAAAATCAGACAATTTTCAGACAATAAGCGTCTAGACAGCTTGCCAAGTGTCCAGACGAAAAACCAGACAAATTTCAGACAAAAGGCGTCTAGACAGAAAACCAGACGTCTGGACGAAAAGCCAGACTTTTTTCAGACAATAGGCGTCTACACAGCTTGCCAAGTGTCTAGACGAGAAACCAGACGTCTACACGAAAAATCAGAAATTTTCAGACAGTAGGCGTCTAGACAGCTTGCCAAGTGTCTTGTCGAAAAACCAGACAATTTTCAGACAAAAGACGTCTAGACAGCTTGCCAGACGTCTAGACGAAAAACCAGCCAATTTTCAGACAATAGGAGTCTAGACAGGTTTCCAGACGACTAGACTGAAAACAAGACGTATACAAGGAAAACCAGACAATTTTCAGACAATAGGCGTCTAGACAGCTTGCCAGACGTCTAGAGGAAAGACCAGACGTCTAGACAAAAAACACGATAATTTTCAGACAATAGGTGTCTAGACAGCTGTGCCAGACGTCTAGACAGAAACCTAGACGTCTAGACAGAAAACCAGACGTCTAGACGAAAAACCAGACAATTTTCAGACAAAAGACGTCTAGACAGCTTGCCAGACGTCTAGACAGAAAACCAGACGTCTAGACAAAAAGCCAGACATTTTTTAGACAATAGGCGTCTAGACAGTTTGCCAAGTGTCTAGACAAGAACCCAGACGTCGGAAAACCAGACGTCCAGACAGAAAAGCAGACAGTTTTCAAACAATAGGCGTCTAGACAGCTTGCCGGACGTCTAGGAAGAAAACCAGACGTATAGACGGAAAACCAGACAATTTTCAGACAATAAGCGTCTAGACAGCTAGCCAGACGTCTAGACGAGAAACCAGACGTCTAGACGAAAAACCAGAAATTTTCAGACAATAGGCGTCTAAACAGCTTGCCATGTGTCTAGACGAGAAACCAGACGTCTAGACGAAAAACCAGAAATTTTTAGACAAAAGGCGTCTAGACAGCTTGCCAAGTGTCTTGTCAAAAAACCAGACAATTTTCAGACAATAGACGTCTAGACAGAAAACCGGACGTCTCGACGAAAAGCCAGACATTTTTCAGACAATAGGCGTCTAGACAGCTTGCCAAGTGTCTAGGCGAGAAACCAGACATCTAGACGAAAAACCAGAAATTTTCAGACAATAGGCGTCTAGACAGCTTGCCAAGTGTCTTGTCGAAAATCCAGACAATTTTCAGACAAAAGACGTCTAGACAGCTTGCCAGAGGTCTAGATGAAAAACCAGACAATTTTCATACAATAGGCGTCTAGACAGGTTTCCAGACGTCTAGACTGAAAACAAGACGTATACTCGGAAAACCAGACAATTTTCAGACAATAGGCGTCTAGACAGCTTGCCAGACGTCTAGAGGAAAGACCAGACGTCTAGACAAAAAACACGACAATTTTCAGACAATAGGTATCTAGACAGCTGTGCCAGACGTCTAGACAGAAACCTAGAGGTCTTGACAGAAAACCAGACGTCTAGACGAAAAACCAGAGAATTTTCAGACAAAAGACGTCTAGACAGCTTGCCAGACGTCTAGACAGAAAACCAGACCTATAGAAGTAAAACCAGACAATTTTCAAACAATAAGCGTCTAGACAGCTTGCCAAGTGCTTAGACGAAAAACCAGACAAATTTCAGACAAAAGGCGTCTAGACAGAAAACCAGACGTCTGGACGAAAAGCCAGACTTTTTTCAGACAATAGGCGTCTACACAGCTTGCCAAGTGTCTAGACGAGAAACCAGACGTCTAGACGAAAAATCAGAAATTTTCAGACAGTAGGCGTCTAGACAGCTTGACAAGTGTCTTGTCGAAAAACCAGACAATTTTCAGACAAAAGACGTCTAGACAGCTTGCCAGACGTCTAGACGAAAAACCAGCCAATTTTCAGACAATAGGAGTCTAGACAGCTTGACAAGTGTCTTGTCGAAAAACCAGACAATTTTCAGACAAAAGACGTCTAGACAGCTTGCCAGACGTCTAGACAGAAAACCAGACGTCTAGACAAAAAGCCAGACATTTTTTAGACAATAGGCGTCTAGACAGCTTGCCAAGTGTCTAGACGAGAACCCAGACGTCGGAAAACCAGACGTCCAGACAGAAAAGCAGACAGTTTTCAAACAATAGGCGTCTAG
The DNA here is from genome assembly GCA_916610825.1 of Haliclystus octoradiatus. NCBI lineage: Eukaryota > Metazoa > Cnidaria > Staurozoa > Stauromedusae > Haliclystidae > Haliclystus > Haliclystus octoradiatus. The sequence continues at coordinate 11,310,531 of OU744453.1, forward strand.
ACAGCTTGCCGGACGTCTAGGAAGAAAACCAGACGTATAGACGGAAAACCAGACAATTTTCAGACAATAAGCGTCTAGACAGCTAGCCAGACGTCTAGACAGAAAACAAGACTTCTAGACGAAAAACAGACAATTTTCAGACCTTTGCCGTCCAGACAGCTTGCCAGACTCCTAGACAGAAAACAAGACGTTAAGACGATAACCAGACAATTGTCAGACAATAGGCGTCTAGGCCGCTTGCCAGACGTCTAGACAGAAAACCAGACGTATAAACGGAAAACCAGACAATTTTCAGACAATAGGAGTCTAGACAGCTTGCCAAGTGTCTAGACTGAAAACCAGACAGTTTTCAGACAATAGGCGTCTAGACAGGTTGCCAAATGTCTAGAGGGAAAACCAGACAGTTTTCAGACAATAGGCATGTATACAGCTAAACAAACGTCCTGACAGAAAACCATACGTCTAGAATGAAAACCAAACGTTTAGACAGAAAACCAGACGTCCAGACGGAAAAGCAGACAGTTTTCAAACAATAGGTGTCTAGACAGCTTGCCAGACGTCTACACAGAAAACCAGACGTCTAGACGAAAAACCAGACAATTTTCAAACAATAGGCGTCTAGACAGCTTGCCAGACTTCTAGACAGAAAACCAGACACTTAGACGAAAAACCAGATAATTTTCAGACAATAGGCGTCTAGACAGCTTGCCATGTGTCTAGACGAGAAACCAGACGTCTAGACGAAAAACCAGAAATTTTTAGACAAAAGGCGTCTAGACAGCTTGCCAAGTGTCTTGTCGAAAAACCAGACAATTTTCAGACAATAGACGTCTAGACAGAAAACCGGACGTCTCGACGAAAAGCCAGACATTTTTCAGACAATAGGCGTCTAGACAGCTTGCCAAGTGTCTAGGCGAGAAACCAGACATCTAGACGAAAAACCAGAAATTTTCAGACAATAGGCGTCTAGACAGCTTGCCAAGTGTTTTGTCGAAAATCCAGACAATTTTCAGACAAAAGACGTCTAGACAGCTTGCCAGAGGTCTAGATGAAAAACCAGACAATTTTCATATAATAGGCGTCTAGACAGGTTTCCAGACGTCTAGACTGAAAACAAGACGTATACTCGGAAAACCAGACAATTTTCAGACAATAGGCGTCTAGACAGCTTGCCAGACGTCTAGAGGAAAGACCAGACGTCTAGACAAAAAACACGACAATTTTCAGACAATAGGTATCTAGACAGCTGTGCCAGACGTCTAGACAGAAACCTAGAGGTCTAGACAGAAAACCAGACGTCTAGACGAAAAACCAGAGAATTTTCAGACAAAAGACGTCTAGACAGCTTGCCAGACGTCTAGACAGAAAACCAGACCTATAGAAGTAAAACCAGACAATTTTCAAACAATAAGCGTCTAGACAGCTTGCCAAGTGCTTAGACGAAAAACCAGACAAATTTCAGACAAAAGGCGTCTAGACAGAAAACCAGACGTCTGGACGAAAAGCCAGACTTTTTTCAGACAATAGGCGTCTACACAGCTTGCCAAGTGTCTAGACGAGAAACCAGACGTCTAGACGAAAAATCAGAAATTTTCAGACAGTAGGCGTCTAGACAGCTTGACAAGTGTCTTGTCGAAAAACCAGACAATTTTCAGACAAAAGACGTCTAGACAGCTTGCCAGACGTCTAGACGAAAAACCAGCCAATTTTCAGACAATAGGAGTCTAGACAGGTTTCCAGACGATTAGACTGAAAACAAGACGTATACAAGGAAAACCAGACAATTTTCAGACAATAGGCGTCTAGACAGCTTGCCAGACGTGTAGAGGAAAGACCAGACGTCTAGACAAAAAACACGACAATTTTCAGACAATAGGTGTCTAGACAGCTGTGCCAGACGTCTAGACAGAAACCTAGTCGTCTAGACAGAAAACCAGACGTCTAGACGAAAAACCAGACAATTTTCAGACAAAAGACGTCTAGACAGCTTGCCAGACGTCTAGACAGAAAACCAGACGTCTAGACAAAAAGCCAGACATTTTTTAGACAATAGGCGTCTAGACAGCTTGCCAAGTGTCTAGACGAGAACCCAGACGTCGGAAAACCAGACGTCCAGACAGAAAAGCAGACAGTTTTCAAACAATAGGCGTCTAGACAGCTTGCCGGACGTCTAGGAAGAAAACCAGACGTATAGACGGAAAACCAGACAATTTTCAGACAATAAGCGTCTAGACAGCTAGCCAGACGTCTAGACAGAAAACAAGACTTCTAGACGAAAAACAGACTATTTTCAGACCTTTGCCGTCCAGACAGCTTGCCAGACTCCTAGACAGAAAACAAGACGTTAAGACGATAACCAGACAATTGTCAGACAATAGGCGTCTAGGCCGCTTGCCAGACGTCTAGACAGAAAACCAGACGTATAAACGGAAAACCAGACAATTTTCAGACAATAGGAGTCTAGACAGCTTGCCAAGTGTCTAGACTGAAAACCAGACAGTTTTCAGACAATAGGCGTCTAGACAGGTTGCCAAATGTCTAGAGGGAAAACCAGACAGTTTTCAGACAATAGGCATGTATACAGCTAAACAAACGTCCTGACAGAAAACCATACGTCTAGAATGAAAACCAAACGTTTAGACAGAAAACCAGACGTCCAGACGGAAAAGCAGACAGTTTTCAAACAATAGGTGTCTAGACAGCTTGCCAGACGTCTACACAGAAAACCAGACGTCTAGACGAAAAACCAGACAATTTTCAAACAATAGGCGTCTAGACAGCTTGCCAGACTTCTAGACAGAAAACCAGACACTTAGACGAAAAACCAGATAATTTTCAGACAATAGGCGTCTAGACAGCTTGCCATGTGTCTAGACGAGAAACCAGACGTCTAGACGAAAAACCAGAAATTTTTAGACAAAAGGCGTCTAGACAGCTTGCCAAGTGTCTTGTCGAAAAACCAGACAATTTTCAGACAATAGACGTCTAGACAGAAAACCGGACGTCTCGACGAAAAGCCAGACATTTTTCAGACAATAGGCGTCTAGACAGCTTGCCAAGTGTCTAGGCGAGAAACCAGACATCTAGACGAAAAACCAGAAATTTTCAGACAATAGGCGTCTAGACAGCTTGCCAAGTGTCTTGTCGAAAATCCAGACAATTTTCAGACAAAAGACGTCTAGACAGCTTGCCAGAGGTCTAGATGAAAAACCAGACAATTTTCATATAATAGGCGTCTAGACAGGTTTCCAGACGTCTAGACTGAAAACAAGACGTATACTCGGAAAACCAGACAATTTTCAGACAATAGGCGTCTAGACAGCTTGCCAGACGTCTAGAGGAAAGACCAGACGTCTAGACAAAAAACACGACAATTTTCAGACAATAGGTATCTAGACAGCTGTGCCAGACGTCTAGACAGAAACCTAGAGGTCTAGACAGAAAACCAGACGTCTAGACGAAAAACCAGAGAATTTTCAGACAATAAGCGTCTAGACAGCTAGCCAGACGTCTAGACAGAAAACAAGACTTCTAGACGAAAAACAGACAATTTTCAGACCTTTGCCGTCCAGACAGCTTGCCAGACTCCTAGACAGAAAACAAGACGTTAAGACGATAACCAGACAATTGTCAGACAATAGGCGTCTAGGCCGCTTGCCAGACGTCTAGACAGAAAACCAGACGTATAAACGGAAAACCAGACAATTTTCAGACAATAGGAGTCTAGACAGCTTGCCAAGTGTCTAGACTGAAAACCAGACAGTTTTCAGACAATAGGCGTCTAGACAGGTTGCCAGACGTCTAGACAGAAAACCAGACGTCTAGACGAAAAACCAGAAATTTTTAGACAAAAGGCGTCTAGACAGCTTGCTAAGTGTCTTGTCGAAAAACCAGACAATTTTCAGACAATAGACGTCTAGACAGAAAACCGGACGTCTCGACGAAAAGCCAGACATTTTTCAGACAATAGGCGTCTAGACAGCTTGCCAAGTGTCTAGGCGAGAAACCAGACATCTAGACGAAAAACCAGAAATTTTCAGACAATAGGCGTCTAGACAGCTTGCCAAGTGTCTTGTCGAAAATCCAGACAATTTTCAGACAAAAGACGTCTAGACAGCTTGCCAGAGGTCTAGATGAAAAACCAGACAATTTTCATATAATAGGCGTCTAGACAGGTTTCCAGACGTCTAGACTGAAAACAAGACGTATACTCGGAAAACCAGACAATTTTCAGACAATAGGCGTCTAGACAGCTTGCCAGACGTCTAGAGGAAAGACCAGACGTCTAGACAAAAAACACGACAATTTTCAGACAATAGGTATCTAGACAGCTGTGCCAGACGTCTAGACAGAAACCTAGAGGTCTAGGAAGAAAACCAGACGTATAGACGGAAAACCAGACAATTTTCAGACAATAAGCGTCTAGACAGCTAGCCAGACGTCTAGACAGAAAACAAGACTTCTAGACGAAAAACAGACAATTTTCAAACAATAAGCGTCTAGACAGCTTGCCAAGTGCTTAGACGAAAAACCAGACAATTTTCAGACAAAAGACGTCTAAACAGAAAACCAGACGTCTCGACGAAAAGCCAGACATTTTTCAGACAATAGGCGTCTACACAGCTTGCCAAGTGTCTAGACGAGAAACCAGACGTCTAGACGAAAAATCAGAAATTTTCAGACAATAGGCGTCTAGACAGCTTGCCAAGTGTCTTGTCGAAAAACCAGACAATTTTCAGACAAAAGACGTCTAGACAGCTTGCCAGACGTCTAGACGAAAAACCAGCCAATTTTCAGACAATAGGAGTCTAGACAGGTTTCCAGACGACTAGACTGAAAACAAGACGTATACAAGGAAAACCAGACAATTTTCAGACAATAGGCGTCTAGACAGCTTGCCAGACGTCTAGAGGAAAGACCAGACGTCTAGACAAAAAACCAGACGTCTAGACGAAAAACCAGACAATTTTCAGACAAAAGACGTCTAGACAGCTTGCCAGACGTCTAGACGAAAAACCAGCCAATTTTCAGACAATAGGAGTCTAGACAGGTTTCCAGACGACTAGACTGAAAACAAGACGTATACAAGGAAAACCAGACAATTTTCAGACAATAGGCGTCTAGACAGCTTGCCAAGTGTCTAGACGAGAACCCAGACGTCGGAAAACCAGACGTCCAGACAGAAAAGCAGACAGTTTTCAAACAATAGGCGTCTAGACAGCTTGCCGGACGTCTAGGAAGAAAACCAGACGTATAGACGGAAAACCAGACAATTTTCAGACAATAAGCGTCTAGACAGCTAGCCAGACGTCTAGACAGAAAACAAGACTTCTAGACGAAAAACAGACAATTTTCAGACCTTTGCCGTCCAGACAGCTTGCCAGACTCCTAGACAGAAAACAAGACGTTTAGACGAAAACCAGACAATTGTCAGACAATAGGCGTCTAGACAGCTTGCCAGACGTCTAGACAGAAAACCAGACGTATAGACGGAAAACAAGACAATTTTCAGACAATAGGAGTCTAGACAACTTGCCAAGTGTCTAGACTGAAAACCAGACAGTTTTCAGACAATAGGCGTCTAGACAGGTTGCCAAATGTCTAGAGGGAAAACCAGACAGTTTTCAGACAATAGGCATGTATACAGCTAAACAAACGTCCTGACAGAAAACCATACGTCTAGAATGAAAACCAGACGTTTAGACAGAAAACCAGACGTCCAGACGGAAATGCAGACAGTTTTCAAACAATAGGTGTCTAGACAGCTTGCCAGACGTCTACACAGAAAACCAGACGTCTAGACGAAAAACCAGACAACTTTCAAACAATAGGCGTCTAGACATCTTGCCAGACTTCTAAACAGAAAACCAGACACTTAGACGAAAAACCAGATAATTTTCAGACAATAGGCGTCTAGACAGCTTGCCAAGTGTCTAGACGAGAAACCAGACGTCTAGTCGAAAAACCAGAAATTTTCATACAATAGGCGTCTAGACAGCTTGCCAAGTGTCTTGTCGAAAAACCAGACAATTTTCAGACAAAAGATGTCTAGACAGCTTTCCAGAGGTCTAGACGAAAAACCAGACAATTTTCAGACAAAAGACGTCTAGACAGCTTGCCAGACGTCTAGACAGAAAACCAGACGTATAGAAGTAAAACCAAACAATTTTCAAACAATAAGCGTCTAGACAGCTTGCCAAGTGTCTAGACGAAAAACCAGACATTTTTCAGACAATAGGCGTCTAGACATCTTGCCAAGTGTCTAGACGAGAAACCAGACGTCTAGACGAAAAACCAGAAATTTCCAGACAATAGGCGTCTAGACAGCTTGCCAAGTGTCTTGTCGAAAAACCAGACAATTTTCAGACAAAAGACGTCTAGACAGCTTGCCAGAGGTCTAGACGAAAAACCAGACAATTTTCAGACAATAGGCGTCTAGACAGGTATCCAGACGTCTAGACTGAAAACAAGACGTATACAAGGAAAACCAGACAATTTTCAGACAATAGGCGTCTAGACAGCTTGCCAGACGTCTAGAGGAAAGACCAGACGTCTAGACAAAACACTCGACAATTTTCAGACAATAGGTGTCTAGACAGCTGTGCCAGACGTCTAGACAGAAACCTAGACGTCTAGACAGAAAACCAGACGTCTAACGAAAAACCTGACAATTTTCAGACAAAAGACGTCTAGACAGCTTGCCAGACGTTTAGACAGAAAACCAGACGTATAGAAGGAAAATCAGACAATTTTCAGACAATAGGCGTCTAAACAGCTTGCCAAGTCTCCAGACGAAAAACCAGACAATTTTCAGACAAAAGGCGTCTAGACAGAAAACCAGACGTCTGGACGAAAAGCCAAACAATTTTCAAACAATAAGCGTCTAGACAGCTTGCCAAGTGTCTAGACGAAAAACCAGACATTTTTCAGACAATAGGCGTCTAAACATCTTGCCAAGTGTCTAGACGAGAAACCAGACGTCTAGACGAAAAACCAGAAATTTTCAGACAATAGGCGTCTAGACAGCTTGCCAAGTGTCTTGTCGAAAAACCAGACAATTTTCAGACAAAAGACGTCTAGACAGCTTGCCAGAGGTCTAGACGAAAAACCGGACAATTTTCAGACAATAGGCGTGTAGACAGGTATCCAGACGTCTAGACTGAAAACAAGACGTATACAAGGAAAACCAGACAATTTTCAGACAATAGGCGTCTAGACAGCTTGCCAGACGTCTAGAGGAAAGACCAGACGTCTAGACAAAACACACGACAATTTTCAGACAATAGGTGTCTAGACAGCTGTGCCAAGTGTCTAGACGAGAACCCAGACGTCGGAAAACCAGACGTCCAGACAGAAAAGCAGACAGTTTTCAAACAATAGGCGTCTAGACAGCTTGCCGGACGTCTAGGAAGAAAACCAGACGTATAGACGGAAAACCAGACAATTTTCAGACAATAAGCGTCTAGACAGCTGGCCAGACGTCTAGACAGCAAACAAGACTTCTAGACGAAAAACAGACAATTTTCAGACCTTTGCCGTCCAGACAGCTTGCCAGACTCCTAGACAGAAAACAAGACGTTTAGACGAAAACCAGACAATTGTCAGACAATAGGCGTCTAGACAGCTTGCCAGACGTCTAGACAGAAAACCAGACGTATAGACGGAAAACAAGACAATTTTCAGACAATAGGAGTCTAGACAGGTTGCCAAATGTCTAGAGGGAAAACCAGACAGTTTTCAGACAATAGGCATGTATACAGCTAAACAAACGTCCTGACAGAAAACCATACGTCTAGAATGAAAACCAGACGTTTAGACAGAAAACCAGACGTCCATACGGAAATGCAGACAGTTTTCAAACAATAGGTGTCTAGACAGCTTGCCAGACGTCTACACAGAAAACCAGACGTCTAGACGAAAAACCAGACAATTTTCAAACAATAGGCGTCTAGACAGCTTGCCAGACTTCTAAACAGAAAACCAGACACTTAGACGAAAAACCAGATAATTTTCAGACAATAGGCGTCTAGACAGCTTGCCAAGTGTCTAGACGAGAAACCAGACGTCTAGTCGAAAAACCAGAAACTTTCAGACAAAAGATGTCTAGACAGCTTTCCAGAGGTCTAGACGAAAAACCAGACAATTTTCAGACAAAAGACGTCTAGACAGCTTGC